>VDFB02213280.1:0-28272 GCA_007258455.2 Sequoia sempervirens
TGTTAATTGATTGTGCTAAATCCCTTGTAGAAGAGTGAATTAACAACTTCTATTAGAGAAGTGTTAATTAGGAAGAGTGATTTGAAGGATTCATCAACATTGAAAGAAAGTTTTTGCAAAGCATCCATCTCCAATTGGGAATTCTGGAAGTTGCTGACGAAGCAGTGCTGGGAAAAGAGCTCATTATAACAGGCATGATATCTATTTAATAATTCGTGTTTGAATGCTGCTCTCTTTTATTCTTGAGTTTGATATTTGCAATAGAAAATCAGTAAGGTCTTGATGAACTTTCATTGCATTTAAAGACCAAAGTGTGAGGAATTTCACTATATTCAAAGGGAAAATAAATAAGGAATACCAATGCAATTAAGGGTAAATGGTTAGGAAATTCAATGCATTTTTAATGATAAAATAATAGAAGGATTTAAGGATAAAAGGGTTGTAAAAAGGGTAACAAATGTTTAAGAAGCTTAAGGGTAGCTTTACTTAATTTGCATTATTTAATGAAGGGTTTTTATGTGCATATGATTGAGTTTGCAATTTTGTATGATCTCTGTATATGGAGAATACGTAGAGTAATTAATACCAACTAGGAACGAAATGATGTCAAAACCAAGTATGGTCTCTAGCTTATGTTATTAGGTTAATTGTGACAAGCTGCACTCCTAGGATAAAGATTTCCTAAATCAGGAGTTAGGATATTAGACACTTGTTGATTGACTCATTTCTTAGTAGACTGTTTGAGGTAGGAAGTCTGGGGTAAACTGAACCCATTGAAGGACACAACCTACGAGTAGAGTAAGGAAGCCTAAAGTCAAATCGGCCCTGAGTAGTGTTTATCAGAGATGACCTTCATTCGAAGTACTGAATGAGAATACTTTGGCCAAAGTAGTGAAAGGTACGACATCCACTTAGGTGTGAGATAGTTGAGACTACACTGTCAGTTCATTGTGATCCGAGTACCAGTTCAAGATTGTGAAATATCAAGGTTCTAGTTGTGTAGGACACGACACTATGCTCAGTTGCTAATTGTTAAAGGATACCCTACCAATCTCTTCTTCGAAGGGAGGGCCATCTATCTAACGATAGGTGTGCGAGGGACCGCATTATAAGTTCGTGGTTGGTGAAAAAGTGCCCTAGTAATGTTTCTCCTCTACAACAAGCGGCCGATGTACCAAGATTTGAAAGGACAGACTCCTGGACCTTCTTACTTCTATTTGTGCAAAAGCTTATGAGCTATGTATGTAACTGTATTACTTTTTAACTCTTATTTATATTTGCAATGAAAAGGGAATTCATGTGGAAATATATTGTAACTTGTATACATTTATCAATAAAGAAAGGAAAATTTTTATTGTAATGCCTTTGTTACTTATTATCTTTATATGATTGAAGTGGAATTTGAAAAAAAAAAATTACACAAGAGATAGGTCGTTACATGTGGTATCAGAGCTACGAGGTTCTGCACTGAAACCTATGAGCTCATTATGCAACAATGCGTAAACTTTATCAAAAGATAATGGTTGAAAAGTTTTTGTGCCAAAATGGCAAGAGAAAAAGAACTTATGGAAGTAAAAAGGAAAAATGAGATCCTTAGTAACTTATGAAAATTGGGACGAGTTAAGAATTATCCCTGGAGTAGGAACTCCAAAACCAACAACTTATGATATTACCTAAGATTGCAAAAGTTTATGCAATCAGGTTAGGATGAATAACTAGTTTATAACTTTATCCAATGAAATAGTTTTATGACTCCAAGGGAATTAAAAGGAAAGAGATAACCTTTTATAGTTGCAAACTATAGTTATAAAGAGTCGAATTTTTTTTGATTTGGTAAGAACAACTTGAGTCTATGAAATTTAGGAATGAAACAAGGGAATTAATGTCAGAGTTAGTACATTGGGGCGACAACGGAAATTGTCGGTTGAGGAACCACTAAAACCTAGGAAAAGATAGAGTAAGAGGCTGCACAGAATGTGGCAAGGTAATGTCCAGTATACCGAGAAATGAAGACTGGATGTCATCATTGGTAGCACATACATGTACTCTCTTTAGATTCCAGAGGAAAATGGTAGAACATAAGACAGATCAATCTGATTATGTTAGTAGAACTAACATAATGTTCTAAGTGGATAAACTCATCAAAGTAATCAACGTTTTTGGAAAACTTGACTTACAAGGTTTTGATTTTAAATAATATATTGTGGACAAGTAGTTGCTTAGAATCTTGAAAGGGTATTTCAGTTTAGAAAATAATGATAGGGTTGCATAAACCATGATCATACTTGAAACATTCAGTTGAGCGAATGTGCAAAATATTATAGTCATTAAGCGAAAGTGGTAAACCAAAACTTGCATGAAAATCTTGTGAATGTATGCTTATATGTTTTCCAAAATATAGTTAAAAGTTTAATTAGGCTAACTTGTATTAAACATTTAGGTTTAAGTAAACTTTTAAATCATGGTGAAAGTGTATGAGAGGATGAGAAATATTCCCGGAACAAGTCGTGAAGATGAACAAAGAACCACTAGTATGGAAGCAACACTGGACTTGATTTTGGCAAGATTAACCAGTCTGGAGAACGAAAGAGCGAAAGAAAAGTTGGAGAAGGAAATGAACATAGACAACAAGGAAGGTGAAAGTTCATCTCATAGACGAGGTGAAAACCACAACCATGAGAGAGAAAATTTTCCAACAAACTCTGCTGAAAGAAACAAGAAGATAATTTATACTGAGCTTTCTCGTGACATGAAAAAGATAATACCGTCAAAATTTGATGGTAGTGTAGGAGGTGATGAAGCTGAAATCTGGTTGGTCCAGATGGAAAAATAGTTTGAAATAAGGAACTATGATGAAGTAACTAAGGCATTGTGGGGAGCATACCAATTAGCAGGTGAAGCCTCTAATTAGTGGATTAACAAAAAGTTAGAACTTGACATAAGTTCTTGGAAACTGACTTGGGGGTATTTCATTGAGATTTTCTGCAAACGATGGTTGCCACGACTCTATTATGACCAAAAACTCTCTGACTTTCAAGAATTGAGGCAAGGGACCATGTCAGTCAACAAGTACTGGGAGAAGTTTACTTGGCTTCTTCGATATGTTCCTATCTATCATAAAGATGAACGATTCTGGATCAGGAAATTCATCTTGGGACTGAACAAAAATATTGGAGGTGAAGTCGATATGCATGGTCCAACCATAATGGACCTTGTGTATGAAAAAACCATTTAGCGGGAACAAAAGCTTAAGGAAGACTCCAATCAGTGTGAAGGAGAAGAGCAAAAGAAGGAAACTGAAGTCCCCGACAAGATTTCCCCCAAGAAGGAAGAATTTACACAAGATGCAACAAAGAAAAATGGGAAGAGATCTTGCTTCAATGAAAAGGAATTTAGAAGAGATTGGAAATAGAGACAACTTCGGGTATAATGACACTAGTAAAGCTAGTGAAGGTGATAATAAGACTAGGGAAATCATAGAGAAAAGAGGACCAAGAGCAGGATGCTTTATTTGTAAAGGTAATCATTATGAAAATGAATGCCCTAACAAAACTTCTAGTACCCAACATGGCAACTCACTGCCTACTCAAAAGGCCATGTTTCAGTAGAGGAAGCACACTGCCATGATTGATGGACAAGCTGATGTCCAAATTACACTGATCAAACATTCTTGAAACTTTCAAGAGTGTAGAATAAATGTAGAGTCATGTTTTTATACTTTTGAATAATACCTTAGTTCATCGGGGATGACGAATCATAAGGGGGGGAGTATGTTACACCCTGATTGTATAGCTACTACTTCATAGGGAAATGCACTATAATGATTGAATCTTTTAGATGAATAAAATATGTTGTTCTTGTTATCAAATGAATGTGTCGTATTTAAATGATTGTCTCATTTGTCTAATACTTCTATTGATGTAATTCTTGAATAAATGTTGCATGTAAGTTATGGAATAATATTTATTCTAACTTTTGAGATGTTTTATGTATACTACTTTGTTTTGAGCATGACTTTCGTTGTCGTGTCATGATGCGCAGGAAAGAGGATCATTCCTCTAGGAAGAGGAGAGATATCACTCGGGGAGGAGCTTGGTCAAGTAAAGAGTAATGAGAACCATCTGAGCTTACACACATGTTCCTTAGATTGAGTAAGATTAGTCAGTTTGTGTGGGTAATAGATAAGTCGTCCATAGGCTTATGTGTTTGCGTTAGGAGTCATGTTTACTTCTATATGAATTTATAAATGATGTTTATCTATGTAACTATTTGTGGTTTTACAATTATGTGGATATTAATAATATTATATTATTATTGCCTAGTGACTACATAAATATATATATATATATATATATATATATATATATATATATATATATATATATATATATCGGGTTGCAGACTGGCTCACGATATATTGATATATTTGTTAAATATATATTTTTATATATGTAATTATATATTAAAGATTGTGTATAATATTATTATAGTTATATTAAAATATATATATTTAAAATACTCGGCTATTTAAATATTTATATGTTTAATATATTTAAAAGGACTATAATAATATTATATAATAAAGTAAATAAGGGAATTACATTTTAATATTTTAAAAATTATTACTTGGAGTAATTATATATGAATAAATATTTAAAGTGTAAATATTTATAAACTCCAAAGTGGAAATATTTGTAAATATTTAAAAGAATAAATATTGAAATCAAAATTAATAAAGTTAAAAGATTTAAATCTTTTAACATGAGCAAGTTTATTAAAGTGGACTATTAAAAGAAGATAGTCGCTAGTCTTGAGCAAAATATAAGACTTCATAAAGTATCAAACCTTTTTCTTAACATAAGGAAAAAGAAAATACAAATCAAATATTTGGTGTAAACATTTGAAAAATAAACCAAAACACAACTGAGAGTTTTCCCATGAATGGAAGAAAACTTCAACGCAACAAAAATGATGGAGGAAAATTTCAGCACTGGATAATAGGAAATGCCAGCCAGTGGTTCTATGTTGTAACAAGCTGAGACTTGACAAAATCGCAACAAAATGAGTCATTTGTTTTCATGCTCCAAAAAGGTGTTTTTCCTGTAGGTATGATTTCTGAGTTTTAGGTTGAATTTTTCTGCTAATTGTTGTGACCTTTTCACACATCGCCCCATTGCAAATGGGGACCCCCAGTAGTTTGCTATTTTTTAGGGTTTTCCTCTGTGCAACGGTTTCATGGGGTCATCATTTTAAGAGTTTCAAATTAGTCTTTTGAGAGTTATCCAAGCCAAGTTGATAATTCATGCTTGAATCAATGCGTAAACGTCATGGAAGTGCTCAAAAGGTTTGAGAGACAAGGATAGCCTGTGCTTTGGGCCAATTCTGACACTTCCTACTTTTTAGGGAATTTGCTTTTTTGCTTTTTCACTTTTTCATTTTTGGCATTTTTGGACCAAACGAGTTCCCTATTTTTTAGGGATTTCACTTTTTCTATTTTTAGAAAGTCAACCCTAGTCAATAGGTCAACATTTCCATCTTTAGAACCAAAAGTCAACCAAAAAATCAAAAAATAAAGCAAAAATCAAGAAAAGCATGGAAAAGCAAGGGAAAATCAAGCAAAAATCAGGAAAAGCATGAAGGAGCAATATGAAAATCAAAAAATGAGTCAAAAAATTAGATGAAAAGAATGCAAAAATCACTAAAAATTCAACCCAAAGGCGTGGAATCATGAGGTAAATTTTCCTAAGTTTGGAGAAATTTTCCCTTGCCATAGAGATGAGAGAATGTCCAACCATTAAGGAAGTCCGCCATAGAAAGAAGGGAAGGTGGAAAGGAAAAGTTGGCCATCAAGAGAGGAATGGAAAGACATTGGTGAAGTTCGCCCTTAATTTGAGGGACATGGCATGAGAGCAAGGAAGTCCGCCCTTGCCATAGAGGAAAGATGGCAAGACTTCTTGGAAGTCTGCCATAAAATGGCAAGACACCTCTAAAGTCCACCTAGCCTTAGGTAAAACATGTCAAGACATTAATAAAGTCTGCCCAAGCCTTAGGTGATGGATGGCAAGCCTTCTCCAAAGTCCGCCCTTAATTTGAGGGACATGGCATGAGAGCAAGGAAGTCCTCCCTTGCCATAGAGGAAAGATGGAAAGACACCTCCAAAGTCCGCCCAAGCCTTGGCAAGACATTTGTGAAGTCCGCCTAGCATGAGAAGAGGGAAAATTGAAAATTTTGGCTAAGTGTTTGATGCCTTGGAAGGAAAATTTGAAATTTGTCCAAGTATGGAGGCATGAGAAGAGGGAAAATGCGAATTTTGGCTAAGTATGAGAAGAAAGGCAAGTGTCAAGGAAGATGAAAAGTCCACCATGCCTTGATGAAGAATGGAATAAAATTGATGAAGTCCGCCTAGCATAAGAAGGGGGAAAAGATTGAAAATTCGCCTAAGTATGATGCCTAGGACAAAATTTATGAGGTCGACTAAGTGCACAGAGGAAAATGTATATGGCAAAGAGGCTAGAAAGTCCGCCCTAGGCCAAAAAGGTTAAAATTTTGCCTAAGTATCATGGAAATTGGCCTAGAAAAATGTTCAAACACATACTTTGCCTAGGGAAAATCGTCCAAGCAAGAGAAAAATTTGATGTCAGCATGAGAAAATGTGCCCGACACAATTTGAAGTCCGCCATGGTAGAAGAAAATGAGGATCTGGCGTAATATTTATTGGCAAGATGTCTAAAATTTCGACTTGGCTAGACGAAAATTGAAATAATTTGGAAAATAAATATTTGGCCAAGAAAAAAAAATTAAAATAGCCATGGGTCCAAAAATGAATGGGTTGGAAATAAATTAAATATTTTAACATTTTAATAATTTATTTCCATACTTAGAAATATAAAATGCCTTGGACAAAATAAAATTCGCCAAAGATGTATCGAAAGAAAATAAATTACGCCAAAAAAGAGAAAATCTATGAGCAAAATTAAATTCGCCATGAATTAAAACTTGGAAAAATCAAATTTAATTGGACATTTAATGTTTTTTTCCAAAATTTTGAAAATCAAAGATAAACATCTAGCAAAAATTGAATTTTGGAAAATCACAAAGATTTGCCTGGATAAGCTCGCCATGGAGTTTTTTTTCGAAAAAGAATGGAAACTTGTCTATTTGAAGAGGAGAAAACAAATTGAAATCAAGAGAAAAAGATGCAGTTGCTAAAACAAATCGAATTCTTCAGCATTATAATGAGTTTCAGCAACTCATTTTTTACAGATTTAGTTGAAGAGAAGTTAATCTCTTGAAATCGTAAGAAAGTTGAGACATGATCAATTCTTCTACAGGCAAGATCGATTTTCTCAGAGGAAGGAATAATTTTATTGCTGAAGAGGTAATTATTTTCGAAGAAGTGAAGAATTTCTTGGCTGAAAGTCGAACTTCTCAGGAAGACTAGCACACTTTGTCATTTGATTTTTGATTAAGTTCTCGAATTTTGAATCTGATTTGCAGCCGAAAGATTTTTCCTGAGGTTTGGAGTTCAATTGGATAAATTCATCAATTCTCCTTCTATCTTTTTCATCTTGGCTAAGTTCTGGCTAAAATTTCAATTAAATTCATTTACTTTCAGCTTTCTTTTTCGCAAAAGTTTAATATTTTAATAAGCTGAAAGTAAAATATTTGAACACAAGGCACATGAATAAATTATATTTTAAATTCTTCGTATTAATGTTAGTATTTTTACTGCAGGTCAATGACCACAGCGGGAGAATCATCGAAGAAGGTGCCGATGAAGTTCGCCAGTAAGGGGTACAACGAGAGTCAAAGATAAATTCAAAATGGAAAAATGTTGCAGACACTGATCTGGGACATGTCGACTTCGTAGAGTTCAAAAAGAGAGTATATGGACATGTTGGATTGCCGACATTGATTGCCAAACAGATGGTGAGTAATGGACTTTTCCAAGCAGCCGGATTCCCGCCTGCAATAGACTGTGCCGAGTTGATGGTAGAATGTTCCATCCATTACAATGCTCAGGAAAGACAAATTGTTGCACATGACGGAAGGGTTCTGGCTCACCTTAGCGAAGTGGCAATACAAGAGGCGTTCGACATCCCAACACATCCCCGTACCATCTACAAAACCAAGGAGGACACCAAGAGGTTGTATGATAGCTAGTCTAAATTGTGCGCTACAAACGTTAATAAGGCATGGCTGGAGAAGCCTAGACCATCCACAAAGAACATGCCTAAGAAGCCATGCCGGACAGATTTTAAAGAGGACTATGGAGATATCATTTTGATGTTGAACAAGATAGCAGACAATCCACAAGGTGTATATTTTGAGACATGGATGTATTATTTTATAGATGTAATCACTTCCAGCGTGAAGATGTCCAACTGGTCCTGAATGATAAGCGACAATCTTCACGAGCAGCTGACCAATTTGAAAAAGACCAAGTCTTTTCATATGAGCTCGTACATTGTCTATTTGTTGGCCAAGACATATAAATACTCAGGACTGATTTGCAAAGGCAAAGTTAGCAATGGGGAAAATGAACTCAAGTCTTATGATTGCTACCCGCAACTTCAACTAAGGGAGAAATCTCATTTCAAGCGGGTGCATGATGCTTTCCTAATGTATATCACAAGAACACTTCAAGGAGGAATGCACCAAAGGCTGTCATGAAGCAAAGAGTTTGATCAGTAGGTATGGATCCTGGTTTATCCAATTTCTGAAGTTTACATATATCAGGATCCAGGGACTCACTGGAAATCCTTACAAGCTGCCTATCTATCCAACAAATCAGATGATTTTGCTTGAAGTCCTGAGGCAGCTAGAAGAGTACCAGAACATCCAGAGGCCAAGTAAGAAGGTGGTTGTTACTTTCCCATTCTTTATTGGGAATATGTTAGAGTCCTATCTGTCAGCACAAGCAGCCGAGAGCGCCAGGCTAGAAATCCAGTGGTACCCGTTCACAGCCTATAAGTCCAGGGTCAATTTTGACCCGCATCATCATATTCGGACCGTGGATGGGAGAAGATACAAACACAAAGTAGAATTGGAGGACTTCTAGGCAAACGTCGCTGATGAGTATGAAGTCAGGAGAAGATTATGGTCTAGAGTGCCAGTGGAATTTATGAGGGCAACTGAACTTTGTCGGGTGCCCGATCAGTTGCAGGACGATGGAAATTATGTCTAGTTGTGCTTTGAGGAGAACCGACCTCTTCCTTCTGTGAAGTGTTCAAATCCTGAGCATTCAGACTTGGCTACATTGATGAGACCAGTGATTAAGTACTCTCAATGGTGGGTCGACCATCAGGTCCAGGAGTTGAGGCAGAAAAGATTGACACTCTCGTATGATTTATTGAGCAAGACGAAGTCATACTCCTCCAATGCCAGCGCATCCCATCATGATGATTTAGTTGAGATTGGCGAGAAGAGGAAAGAAGTAGTTGCAAGCATAGAGCCTATCCAGAAAAGACAGAAGATGGAGCCATCTCGTTCTGCGACGTCTAGGAATATTGATGAGCTAGTGGCTACCGCAGACGAATCCTTGGCCAAGATGATGAGACCTTTTGCAGTTCAGGAAGAGAACAATGAGTTGATCTAGTTGGACGACGATGAGCCCCCATCTCCTACGGGCACAAAAATACTGGGTTCGGATAATGAAATGGAAATCCAAAATGATGACTTCGAAGAGGGAATGATTTCCGCCCTCAGAGGAGTCTTGGATATTCCAAATGAAGGGAACGTTCAGGAGGAAGATAGTATCGAGCAACCTACCATTCTGGATTGGCTGAAAGAGAGGATAAAAATTTAGGCACCAGTTGAGGTCCAAGAAGAAGATGATACTGCGTATTTCTTGGCAAGGTTGGAACAAGTTGCTACTAAGAGACCTGCCAAGAAATTTTCCACCATTCAGAGGGACGAAGTCGGCGGTCATTCCATACGTATCGCAATACCAACAGTGGATAAAGCACAAGATGAGATCACTCCCCAGGAATACGCCAGAACCACTATAGACCTTGGCCCAACAACAAAAGGCTAGGAAGTGGAAGAACTGGACAATTCCGTCTCAACTATCAAGGAAAGACTAGAAAAGGAAGTGGCAAAAAAGAAAGAGTACAAAAGGGAGGTCGAGTGCCTGAAGGAGTATATATGACATCTAACCCAACGACTCAATTAGGGTGATGCAGTAGCTCCTCCTCTTCTCAATTCGTCACAGGAGATGGCCAAGGATGTGGAAGAAGGGATGGTCACGGCCAAGGAGGCCCAAGAATGGATGGTAAGCAAGGGCATGAAAGTGGCTTTTTTCATGGAGAGATTGACGCTTGCTTATGAACATACTTCTTCTTTCCTTTCCAGATTGGTTGACATGGCGGAAACTTGGGACAACCTCCCAGATATTCAGGAGAGGCTCATTCCATGCCTCAAGGTACTGAAGGGCGTTCCAAAGGAAGAATTGGTTGAGGGAAAGGTGATTGCTGCGAGAGTAGCTTACGATTTTCATCATTGGTTTTGGGCAGTGACAATACGAAGAGAGGTTCTAGAGAAGGCAAAGGCAGATGGGCTCAGAGTTGAGGAGCAAGTTAAAGAAATCTGGGGAAAGATTTATATGATAGCTGCAGATGTGTTTGACCAAGAGATTGTCCAGGAAAACGACATGTTGCTGGAGAGGTTGAAGCATAAGGTTTATGAAGTTTTCTTCTCTACTACCGGACCAATTATGAGACAGGATTTCACAAAAGTGGCGAGCCTCTTATCCATCTGAGATGATTTTGTGAGATAGGAAGAAGATTGGGAGAATACATTTTCCAAATGTGTTGAGGATTTGGACGGGCTTGAATTCTGGATAAGCATATTGGTGCCAGTCACGATGGAGGAAGTCGTCACGATTGTGTCTAGATTCGTCGAGCACAATGCTGCCCAAGAAGATAGGGACACCTTCCCTTGAAGATAGCTCCAATTTCTTGTTCACTACTTGTTTACTGGTTGTTAACTGATGATATTTCGGGCAACCCTAATTAGGGTTGAGTTGTATTAATCTTGGCCATTGATGTTGTTTTAATCTTGGCCTTTCATTTGATTCTGAAAACTCTATTTAAACTTGTGATCTCTCACTTTCATTTGTGTGGAGACAGTGTATGAAATTGTTGCATTTAGACTATTTTCGATAATAAAAGCTCTTATGCATGATTTGCTTTGAACCACTTTTATTGTCAAGTAGTGAGCAAGGTTGCATAACTTCTTCTACCATAGATTAGAATTAGATTACAATTAAGTAGAATTTTCTTTGAATGCTTGTTAAGTGAATGCAAGATTGATCGTATAGATTAGGTGAAATATTGCTCATACTTTATTTGGATGGATGATTTTCATTCGATGCGTAAAGTTAGCCTGAGCTTGTGATTGTGGATGCTTAACTTTGGTCTTATTCGAGGCTTGAAAATTATAATCACACCCTTTCAAGATTGCACCCACTTTGCGTAGTTGTCCCAGGGAGGCAAAACAAAGCGTGGTTACTCCTTTCACCTGATCTTTACCGTCTCTTGAATTCCTAGGCATAGATTAGATCCTCTAAACCCTTATCTTTTTGCAACCTTTTTTTTTAGATCCAATCTCAAAGTCCCAATCGAAGAAGCTTTTAATGATAAATTTGTCTAAGTCCTGAACTTGTAAAGAATTCTTAAACATAAGTCCCTTTGTGTATTACTAGCAAATCACAACGCCCATTGAGCTTATCCACATGTCATGACCTGACGAAAGAAACCTTGGAGTCGCCATATGATCTTCTCGCAATCTTAGCATACGTGGTGACTTTGTTCAATAGAGGATAGAGTGTCTTTGGACATTTTATTCTGTGTGTTTAGTGGATGATAAAAACATACACCAACACTAATGTTGGCTCCAAGAGGGTTGATTCACTCCTTTTTGAGATGACATAGGGTTTATTTGCTTGCCAAGTGACATTTGACTAGGTCTGGGCGCCTTGTCATTCTACATGCCCATAAAGAAGGAACTTGTTGCAATTATGGGCCTATAAATACTTGCCCAACCATTCATTGATGGATATCCTTGTGCAATTTGTTTCTTGCGAATTTGAGAGCTTCCTTGTCCATTGTCTAAGCTGCTATGTGTTTTTCTGTTGCTGCATTATACCATTTTGTTGAGAGTGTGAGAATTAGAAGCTTTTACCAGTTGTTGTTAATTGACTGTGCTAAATCCCTTGTAGAAGAGTGAATTAACAACTTCTATTAAAGAAGTGTTAATTAAGAAGAGTGATTTGAAGGAGTCATCAACATTGAAAGAAAGTTTTTGCAAAGTAGCCATCTCCAATTGGGAATTCTGGAAGTTGCTAACGAAGCAGTGCTGGGAAAAGAGCTCATTATAACAGGCATGCTATCTATTTAATAATTCTTGTTTGAATGCTGCTCTCTTTTATTCTTGAGTTTGATATTTGCAATAGAAAATCAATAAGGTCTTGATGAACTTTCATTGCATTTAAAGACCAAAGTGTGAGGAATTTCATTGTATTCAAAGGGAAAATAAATAAGGAATACCAATGCAATTAAGGGTAAATGCTTAGGAAATTCAATGCATTTTTAATGGTAAAATAATAGAAGGATTTAAGGATAAAAGGGTTGTAAAAAGGGTAACAAATGTTTAAGAAGCTTAAGGGTAGCTTTACTTAATTTGCATTATTCAATGAAGGTTTTTAATGTGCATATGATTGAGTTTGCAATTTTGTATAATCTTTGTATATGGAGAATACGTAGAGTAATTAATACCTACTAGGAACGAAATGATGTAAAAACCAAGTATGGTCTCTAGCTTATGTTATTAGGTTAATTGTGACAAGCTACACTCCTAGGATAAAGATTTCCTAAATTAGGAGTTAGGATATTAGACACTTGTTGATTGACTCATTTCTTAGTAGACTGTTTGAGGTAGGAAGTCTGGGGTAAACTGAACCCATTGAAGGACACAACCTATGTGTAGAGTAAGGAAGCTTAAAGTCAAATCAACCCTTAGTAGTGTTTATGATAGATGACCTTCATTTGAAGTACTAAATGAGAATACTTTGGCCAAAGTAGTGAAAGGTACGGCATCCACTTAGGTGTGAGATAGTTTAGACTACACTGTCAGCTCATTGTGATCCGAGTACTAGTTCGAGATTGTGAAATAACAAGGTTCTAGTTGTGTAGGACACGACACTATGCTCAGTTGGTAATCGTTAAAGGATACCCTACCAATCTCTTCTTCGAAGGGAGGGTCGTCTATCTAACAATAGGTGTGCGGGGGACCGCATTATAAGTCTGTAGTTGGCGGAAAAGCGCCCGAGTGATGTTTCTCCTCCACAGCAAGCGGCCAATGTACCAAGATTTGTAAGGACAGACTCTTGGACCTTCTTACTTCTATTTGTGCAAAATCTTACGAGCTATGTATGTAACTGTATTACTTTTGAACTCTGATTTATATTTGCAATGAAAATGGAATTCATGTGGAAATATATTGTAACTTGTATACATTTATCAATAAAGAAAGGAAATTTTTTATTGTAATGCCTTTGTTACTTATTATCTTTATATGATTGAAGTGGAATTTGAAAAAAAAAAATTACTTATTATCTTTATATGATTGAAGTGGAATTTGAAAAAAAAAAATTACACAAGAGATAGGTCATTACACCGTGCCCAGTCTCGTACCAGAACTGGCAACTTAGAAGAAAAACATTGGCCCCTTAAACATGTGGTTATGGTCTCTAATGAGACATCCTATTTAGGTATGCTTGAATTAGATTTTGATGTCCCATTAGAGTTCATTTCAGTATATCCATGAGGTTGGGCAAACCATTTGGTTGGATTTTGCATAATGAGGAATTACTCAAAAAAATATTAAACACACAAATTGACTCATATTTAAGTTGTGTAAACAATATTATATTAATATTTGAATTAGATAAAGATGTAGAATGATTAGATTACGCAAACAATGATCTAAGTTTGAAATTCTTTGCCTTCTGAAAAATGCAAAATTTAGGAAAGTTGATATAAAAAATATGTCACGGTTTTCTAATTTATTTATAATTGAATCAGTAATATTCTTCCTTATCCCATGATTTTCTAATTAGAGGCACTCCATCTTTTCTCCAACACAAACGACCTTCACATATAGCTGCAACAACCTCTACATATAGAGAATGCTCCTGTGAAAAATAGAGAAGTCAATTCTATAAGCTTAAAACAATCAATTTAAAAATATTGTGTAAGCAAAACATAGAAAGTATTGGATGTTATACCTTATGATCATAACAGGATTCCATTTTTTTCTTCCTCCTTCAAATCGTTCCAGCAAAAGCCCATATAACATTAGGATAGACTCACATTAATCAGTTGGAAACTTTCAAAGGGTTTATGGCAAGGATTGATAAAAGGTTGTATTTTATTATGAAAAAGACCTGAATATTTTTATTAAAAAGAAGAACTGAAAAGGCCATCAATAAGAATTCAAATAGTTTTGATAGGTTAAGGCCCTCGAAATAAGAATTTCAGTTCGATGCTTCTACAATTAATACATTAATAGTAATCATTACTCTTCTAAGAATGCAAGTTGTCAGACTAGATGTTTGTTTGACTGTTGCCCATCGTTTTAATTTATTTCCTTCATATTTTCATTGAGTACCTTATATTTGATATGAAAACCATACAAAGATGTTAAAACTATAAAGAAAAAGGTATACAATAAATGTCAAAGTACTTTGTGTGTGATGTGAATGGATCATAAAAATTATCATAATTCAAATGGTTTAAGCTAATCTATTGTATTTCTTAGTATATGAGAGAAAAGAAGAGTTTAGGACACAGAATAGTTGAAGCAGCAAGTATTCCACGACAAGGCAAACTATATAGCATTGTATAGGTGCTAGCAAAAGCTACAATATGTTTGAAGATGAAGACTCGGAGAGATCAACCGGCTTGTGAAACTTTATAAAGGATAGTGGAGAAGAGGGTGAGTAGCTTCACTCTTTTTGAGTTTTCTTACACTGGATTTCTTCAGTGTAAATTCTTGTGTCTATATCTCTTCTTGTGTGTGTATTGATTAATTTGTTTGCTTGCTTTTGTTTTATGCAACTATTTTATTTCATTGACTTTAAGAAAGCAGAAAAACAATATGTTCAGCTCATTACAAGCATATGCTCATAACAACAATTAGAACTTGAATGCAATTCACATATTTTGAAGAAATGGCATACCCTTTGTTACACCTTCTTATGGAATAGAGAAGAGTCACATGTTGGAAGTTGCATAGAAGGGGTATGCAACAAGATATATATAATGAATGTATATCAGTATGTGCACAATTGTGTAATAAATATATGATGTAGATGGTAGCCATAGAGATGTGGAGATCATCAATCTGCAGCTTTTAGGTGTTTCAATAGGATAGAACATGGAAACAACACGAGTAAAATAAAATCTATATTGGTGAATTGTGCATTGGAATATCTAGGTTGATTACGATTCAGTATGGCTCTAATGAAGTCCAAAAAACTGATTAAACTAACATAAGGTTTGCTAGCTGAAGCTTTAAAACAAAAAAACTAACGACAGGCTTGCTAGCTGAAAACTTTAAAGCATAAAACAAAGAAATAGTAAAAGGGAAAGATAAAGCAACTTTCAATGTCTCATATTGGAATAAATCACGAATGAGTAATTACAAAGTAGCATAGGAATAAACCGTTGATTGTTGAGAAGGCTTGGGTATCTTCCATTGTTTGGAGGAAGACTAAATTAGAGCTTCTCATGTAATCCTTTGTGGTTTGCATTAAGGCTTTGTTGCTTTAGTGAATCTGGTTGTTATTTTAGTTCTCTTTTATAATTTTGTGTCATCTTTGCCTTCATGTCGTATGTCAATGCAGATTGACGTTACATGTATTTATATCATTACTTCCCTCTCAATGTATCAAACAAAGAAAGATTCTTACAAGGAGAGAAACTTTGAGGATAAGTTTTACACATAAAATTGCATCAATGTATGGGGTGAAACAGTTAATAGGGTGGGTGCAAGATGGGAAGAAATTGACAAAAATGGGACAGCCACTATTACACATTGTTCATCTCTCCCTAACAAAGTCATTTCTTCATCTGATGTTATTCAAACTACAAGAAAAGGGTCAAGGGTTGTTTGGGCGTCACTAGGGAATAAGGTAGGAACGCTTGTTTCCTATCCCCTAACCCTATAATGAACATTAAACTTGAAAAAGAGGAAAGGTTACAATTGCTGCTTTTTTTTTGTTTAAATCTCGATGCTCTACCTTCTAAGAAATTCTTTCATGACATGATAAATTATGTTTGGGTTAAAAAAACAAGTGTTTATAAAGTTATCGTGGAATGGTTAATAAGGGCATTTTTATATAACAATTTAAAATATCAATAACAAACAAAATAAGGTAATGTGATGAATGATGATGTTAGATTAACTATATATTAAGTATATACACTAATCTATTTCATATATAATATGACATAATTAGTTGGCTCTCCCAACCAAATAATAATATTTGTTTAAGTGCACAATATACCCCTTATTTTGAGAAGTTTTTCCCCAAAATCCTTTGTAAGCTTGAGAAATATTGGACAAATAATAAATTCATCAAGTTATGATAATTATCAAAGTACCAAAGGAAAAAGGATTGAATAAGGAATTTGATGGGTCACCAATTCCATGAGTATAGAAATAATATAGAAAATGTGGGAAGGAAGAATATTGCAAATATTAAAGATGGGAGCACTCTACTACCAAGTAATATTCCATGGAGCACATTGCTATTGTGTAACGCCCCGCCACGCAACCCTAGGGAAAGTTGCAATTTACTAAACAAACAAACTATTTTTTTTTTTTAAATAAGAACAATTAACATACAAGTTCACTAACCATTGCCAACCAATCCCCTAAGGTTACGAGACTCTGTTACTTAAACCAAACACGGAACATGAATTAAAAACCATACCATATAAATTACTTAACAAATAAAGTTCACATACATTCCATTCATAATAATTTACAACCAAGAATATGAGATACCACTTGTTTCCAATAATATAATTTACAACATGATTACAACACTCATTCCCTGAATGAGGTAAATCCAACAAGTATGATTACATATTACAAATTCCACCTCGATAACAAATGAGGGGTAATAAAATACAAGACCAACTGAAAGAATTAAGCTTGAGAAGAAACTAAATCCCACAAGCTCTTTGTAATGCCTTAAATTTAACACTCAAAAGTACAATTAAGAACAAAACACAACTATCAAATTTCGCTCAAGAAAGCTTGCAAAACTTACAAAAGGCTACTACTCAAGAAGGTGCTACAAGGAAGCATGCAACATTTGACCAATTAAAGACTAATATATTTAGTTGGATAACTAAATTTCTTATGCAATCCTAGGAGGGTTTTCAAATGGAGACATGGAAATTAAATCATCAAGATGGACTTAAATAATTCAACCAACACATTCATAAACTGGAGGAAAAATCAAGCCATAAGCTAAGCAAATACATTAAATCGATATCAACTCAAAGTAATGAAAAAAGCACACACCCTAGGGACCAGACCTAATTCCTCGGGGGCTCGTCTCTGACGGCCTTGCCTACGTATATAATTCGCAGAGGAACCGTAGTTCGACATTTCGACTTCAACCATCTCCCACATGGCTAGATAACAAGGAATATAAATGCTAGGTTACAAAGATGGTTTAACAACAACTTCACTCGCAAACCACTAACACTTCACCGCATTGAAAATAATTGGTAATAATAATTCATGGTCAATGATCATAACTAGACCCACACATATAGGATCTTCCAAAAAAAAAAAAGAATCTTCTAAAACAACAAGATGATGCATACAACCTTCATGCTCAGTTAGGTTGATTTTTCCACAATTTAGCTCGACTTTGTGCATGCATGGTACCGGAAGAACAATTCAACACATTCTATAGTGGACTATGATTTATTGGAAATAGTAATCTATGGATACTCCTCGAACCTATGTTTTGTAATAATAAAATAAAACAAAGTAAGAAGAGTAATTAGATCATATAAATCCATTCTTAATTTTTAAATCTGCAGATTGCAGCCAAAAGAGCAGTGTTAAAATAATCATAACTTTTATGTCTCTCAGTCAAAATTAAAACTTCAATATGTTCCGGAAAGGGGAGATAATGTAGAATAAAACCCAGAAATATGTTTTCATGAAACCTAATCAATGAAGAGCAGTTTTTTTTCTGCAACTAAATTCACTAGATTCTTATAATATGCTGATCTCAATAGGACATATTTCAAGATTAGATAAGGAATAATGTCACAATATAATAAGTTAATTTGTTGAACATGGATGCGAGAAAAATATCAAATCATTTCAATAAAAAAAACTTGGATGTAATTGAATGTCAAATTTATTCCTATAATTGAAATTTCACAACCACATAATCCATGTTTAGTCAATTAATAACTATTTGAACTCTGGATTTAAAAATTGTTATTGTTCATTATCAAGGAATTAATATGTAAAGGATAATAATTAAATACTAATTTGATATTTAAAATTTTATTGATTAATCAAAATAAATAAATACTTCTCTTTGCAAATAAATAATACAATAAAATAAGGTCATACTCTTTCTACTAATAAGAGAAATACTCTCCAAATCAATTTGCTATCATTAATTAATTAATTAATTATAAACTAATTAATTTGTACTTTTAAATCATATAATAAATCTAATAAATAAACATTAAAGTCATATAATCATACTAATTAATTTAGTCATGCAATTTTAATCCAAATTCTTATTTATATGGACACAATTATCACCAATCCTAAACCTGTATGTAACATAAAACTTATCAAAAATACTTTTTTTTTTAAAGCTATAGGTTGTGATTCCCTCTAAATACTACTTTACCAATATCTTACTTATATAGATCGTGGGGTGCTTACAGATCTACATCAAATAAAAGATATCTCTCCAATCACTTCATCTTTCATAAATCTCACACTATTAAATTGCTGATCAGGTGTGAGAATAGAGGTGCATACATGCAACTGAAGAATAAAACTTACAACAGCAACTCTAATACTATATGGAGAATGAGCAGAAAATAAAGAAAATCAGTCACATCTATAGAAGAAATAATGACTATATTTTCATCAAAGAAAACTGCAGAAAATAATAAAAAAATCAGTCACAGCTGTAGAAGAAATAATACCATTAACTTTCAAACCTTCTCAAAACCTTGCATTCCTAATTAACAAACGAAAGCCTATAGAATTGTGGTAGCATGCAAGTCGTGGAGATGGGATAGACATTTAGAACTCGGGTAGAGTAATATAATATAATATTTGCTTAAAATTCTTCTTTTAAAGGAAAACAAACTCAAGTCCAGATTAATATTGTCATTTGAATGCTAATTAATCTTCAGCACATTATTGTATCTATGTAACATAATCATAACATTATTATTAATCTCAAAATAAAAATAAAAACTATAATAATACTTCTCATTTAATCCATGCAATTAACAAGAACAATATTTACTTAATAATTAAAAATGATTTTTATTTTATTTTTCAGCTGAATTATTTACTTGAAGATACCCTATCCTCATTAAGAATTAATAACACAGCAAGCACAACACAATAACGCTCATGCCAGAGTGTAACTCATTGTCTGGTGATTTAACATATATGGAGACGGGCTTGGGGAGACCTACCCGCTTATACAGCTGGGATGAAAATGTAGTAACTCATTTTTCAGCTTATTCACACCTGCTGTCACATTCAGCTGAGCCGCTACAGAAAAACTATTCATTTCCATCAATGGTTATAGCTACTTACATAGACACAATTATAGGTTTTTTTCTGTCTTATTTGACATATCTTAAAACTTACACCTACTCTTCATGTCAAGAAGAAAATGGACTGCACCTACCAAATGCCCTGCCTACAAAATGCAGAAGTATTGAAATAGTTATGCTATAATTAAATGTGGCCTCATGGAGTGGGAGGGTTGCTGATTGTTGGTTGACTGGTGGACTGGGCATAGCTAGTGCAGGTTTAGGAGCTTCCTTCATAAGCAATGCTCGTTTTTTTTTTTATCTGCCTCAAAGGTCCATGTTCTAGCATGTCTTAGACGCATAATCTATTTTTCTACATTTTTCTTTAAATTTCTTATTTGCTTTGTCCATTTTACTTTTTATAAAAAGAATGTCCCAACATAACCAAGAACAAAGTGAAAGCAGCAATTTAAATGTACTCTTGTCAGTGATAAGAGAACACAGAGATGGTTTACAGCAAGAAAAAGACCAGTAAGTGACTAATTAGGCATTAATGGTCAATTGTGTACCACAACTAAAATAGGAAGACAATCAAAATGTTGTTATAAAATTAGCACAATATAGACACGTGAACTAATTCGCAGAAATTGGTTTGAGTCATAATTAACAATTGCATAAGAGAATATAGTAATATTGTATGACTTAATGTAACTCTTGAGATATAAGGCAAAGCTGGCATAAATCAGAGAGATAATGTCATCACGCAATTAGAACTACAATAGAATCTTGTTAACTTTTTGCAGCAATATCATTCTAGGAAAAAGTATGCACCTTTGAACTTAAGATGACACAAGGATTGTTCAAGATTAATTTTGCCAAGATCCTCCTTATTTCTTTTAAATAGATTCACCTTGGACTGCAAACATCTGTTTGTTCTTCGCATCTATTTCCTCTGCCAGTAGAATCATTTCTCCCCCACTAAAGTTATTGCTTCAATCCATCAGATTAAAAGCCCTACATTTCTTTATTTATTTATTTTGCTTGACACCATTTCTGGGTTCCTTGAAAACTTCCAAAACATCAGTCATCCTCCTTGTAATAGCTCTTTTCCGGATTGGAAGCAGCGAGCTGCAGCATGTACTGATACTTGTCCCCCAAAGAAGACAGGGGCAACTCCACTACTTTCACCACAGTGTCCACACAAAGCTTCCCCAGCTATTCATGGTTGTAGCCCTAGCTACCCGTAAACCTTCTCCTTGATTACATGACTCTCCTATGACTATGCTCTTCCCTCTTTTTTTCTTATGCAGCAGTCATGATAATTCTTAGCTCCCCCTAAACATCCCTTGACAAACTGGCCAGAGAAAACTGAAAATATCTCCCCACCTTCAACCTTCATTTCTTCCCTTTCTACTACGTACAGCCTCTTAAATTCTTTAGCCTCCTTTTTCTGTGTTGTTGTTGGCAGCTCCATCTCATCTTAATTCCTCCCTTTAATGCTCCTGACATGCACTGACCTATATGGTAATATTGACTAACTTCGTTCAGGGAGATACTACGCTTAAACAAATTCGATATACGTGACTAGAGCAATGCGCTAGACTATCAATAGGGGAGGAGTTGGTAACCCAATAAATTAAGGATGGTCTGATACTCCCTTTTACCATACCGAAGATACCCATAGGAAATTTCTTCCTTGCATAATACGCCTTCCCCCAATTACTCTCCTGCAACCATTTATGAATTCACATATCTTTGTCCACGTCGCTGCAGGCCTCCCATCCCTCCTAGTTTATTATCTTCGTTCCCTTATTTATTCTCTACCAACTGCATCATTTCCCCCTATGCTACATTAACTTCAAATGTCCCATCTTGACTATAAATTAAATTATAAAGGGCAAGAACGCATCATTTGTATTTTTTTATTTTTATTTTTGTTTACATGTTCTAATAACAACTCCTCTGCATGCTCCATAAAAAAACAAACTTCAACCTAAATGAAAACCTCAAAAATTCATATGCAAGCGAGCTAATCTCTAATTCCATGGCTTGGCCTCAAGTATCACGATCCATTATAGCTAAGTGATCATAATTATAAACATTTGCAAGCAAATGTGGGACTACCATTAGATCATCATGGTGTCCATTCTAGGATCATGAACTACCAACCCGCACAAGGATATAAGTAATATTTAACAAGGAAAATAGCTATTATATTCCTCACCTAAGTCAGAATCATTTTGGAATTATAATGATACATACAATTTAATATTCATGCTGGTTATCAGCTGCTTGCTAGATTCACAAACCTCATTTTTCCAGTTTATTTAATTTAATAAAAGTATTATCAAAATGGTAATAACTTGGAAATTTATTCAGTATTTTTTTTTTTTAATTACTTATAAAGAGATAGCAAGTCATTTCCTAATGAATGTCACATAAACAAGTATAAAATCATATAGTAACAATGAACTATTCATGACCAAAGGATATTGAGTCAATAACTTATTTAATATAAAATTGAAAGATAACTTGTTAAATTTTACACTAATCAATTCAATGAGAATAACAAATCGTTAACGTTTGCATGTTATTTTAGTAACCATGTATATCAAATTGTTAACCAAGTCAAAATTAAAGAATTACCAAACATTGATTATCAACAATTAAAAAAGCATGCACCAATATTTTAATTACACTTAACTTGATCATTATCATCTTAATGGCATTCACATATTTTAATTAGTAGAGTAGCATAAGTTCAGACTTAAATAGGTTGTGGCTATGATATGAATGGAGGGGTGTTACACTCTCCAACTGGAAATCTCGTCCACACGAATAAGAAGCCAACCCAACGGATTAAGAAGCATGTGCCACCCGACCACGTGGAACCCTGAGCTCCACTCCCTCCGTGCTAGGAGATAGTAACAAGGAATTCCTACACAAGACCATCTACCACTAGACACAGGCTGCACAAAACTGATACGAAATAAAATACAAGTATTTGATACGAAATAAAATACAAGTACACATCTCACGAAATGAATGGTCATACGCACAACTCTAGGTACGACTCTCACAACACCGACATAGGTTACATTGCTTCCAGACATAGAATAGATCAAGAGTGTCACAAATATCAAGTACAAACTGTTGACTTAGGAAGAGTGTCATCGCATAGCTCGTCAAGGGATATCCTCTCGGAATCTTCCTAGGCTCCAGCCCCCACCTTGGGTTATCCTGGTGGCCTCTACTGAAATCCCGGCACCCATGCTCACTCATGCAGAATCAAATACCTCTCGTGAAGACGAGATAGATGATCTTGCCATTCCAGGCCTTCCCGTCTCATCCCAAGTCTAGACAAGCCCTTGGGTCCATGAGCGAGGCATAATTAATCCTGTTTAATGTTTGATGCAACCTAAGCTTCTAAAAGTTTATTTAGTTATCACTAAATTAATCAACTTGCAAAGGGTTATACCTGACACCACTTTGTGTGTCGGCCCCCATTGCAAGCCACTCTTCTAAGACAACACACACGGTGAAAACCACAATAGGTAACCAGATAATACGACCTCTCCAATCCAAGGAGGTAACAAATCAAGGAACTCACTTCAAACACTGGAGGTAACAAGGTCAAGGCCCTCTCCAAACACTGGAGGCAACAAGGTCAAAACCCTCTCCAACCACTGGGTAAGTGCACCAAGATGGTCGCACTTTTGTGGCCACAAAAGTGAAAAATGAGACAAAACGCGTTCGCGTTATGGCTTTTTAAAAGCAAAAAAAAAAGTGAACATTCTTCATTTGCTTTTTACTGGTTTTCATTTCCGCCTGCGGCCAAAAACCCTGCATTACGCGCTCGCGTTGTTGAGGAGGTGATTTCTTCACATTTGATCAACTTGAGTTCGATTTTCTTCACAAATATGGCACCACGACGACGAAGAGATGCAAGAGGTAAGTTTTGTTTGGTATTTGTAATGAATTTTTTTGTTTTAAATTGATTTTGTTTGTTTTAGTTTAGAAATGAATGATTTTTTTTTTAATTTGTAGAAAATCCTCAACAAGAGGAGGAAAATCCTCAATACAAATCAACCTCAACAAAATCAACCTCAACAACAAAGTAACCTCCCCATATTACTCTCAATACCCTCACAGCTCAAGAAAATTTGAGGAGTGAAATTGAAAACAATAAAGAAGTTGGGGATCTTATTAGTAGGTTGAGTGATCAAAATTCTTCAACCGAAAGGATCGTCTAGGATTCATTGAAGGATTTGTTAAAAAATGTGGATGCAATTGCAACAAATGTCACGGATGGCAAATAGGAGGCAAACATCGAGGGAGGGCATATTATGTAGATAAATTATCATATAAACAAGTTAAAGATTTAAAGATTACTAAAGGGAAATTTATTGCTCTGCATTCCGACTAGAACAAATCAAAATCTCACCCTCAATGCAAGGTTTCCTATCCGTGGTTTTCACCTAGAAGTTAGGAGGCAGTTTTTATATTGAGATGGTATATGGTCTTTGATTACTTAGTGCAATACTTGTGAAGTTCCCCAATATTTTCTTAGGAAGTTATCTTGTGAGTTTGTATTAGACAAATCGAATTATTTTTGATATGAAGGAGTTTGAGGTGGAAATTAAATTACCGGGATAGGCACGGTGCCGCGACCCGGATCCTCCACTGACGAGGCGATCATTTAGAAATTTGCCTATAGAAGTAGGCAGATGCGATGCGGTAGTTAAAGTGTTGATGTAGAGACTTTACAGGTGATCACATCCTTGACTCAGAGTGTCATCCACCACACTAGCCCCATTATACAACACAATCCAGGGGAGTCTTCAGGTGGTGGCCTTCGAGGCCATGTGTGTTGATCTTGCGGAGCCACTTGTTCGTATGACCCTACCAGCCCTCAGGAGGGTGCTACACAGGATCCATATGCTTCTACGCAGCCTGATCCGTATGCATTTATGGGGATGGAGAGGGCGGCTGACATTTTGCATGATGCATATGGTATTGGCGGTCGGGTAAAATTGAACATGTTCATTGAATTTAGTTTATTAAATTTTAATTGTCAAATGCAAGATTAACTAATTTAGTTTTATTATTTTAATAAAGAGTGCTTAGGGTCCTGATGTTGACCACAGGTACACGATCAATCTACTTGTTTTGCAATACACCTATCGATTGGGGTATGTAAAGTTGGTAACAATTATAAATTGATTACATATGTTAATAGCATTTTTTCACGAATGGTATTTTTAATATGTGATTGGATGTTGAGCGAGGGTGTTGTTGGAGGTTTCAAGGAAACACCTCACGAGAGTCTGAAATAGATTTGATCAAAACTTTCAGCGAGGTAATATAGAATAAAAGAGAACTTAAAGTTAATGAATTCTAAGTTTAATCTAAATTTGTGTATATATAGTCATAAGGGTATATGGGTTCACTAGGTTATTATTTGAAATCTTTTAAGAATGGTCATACCATGATTGTTTGTCTTAGAATTCCTACACTAGCAAGCTATATATAATAAAAATTTAACATGGAACTGACAAAGGTAGAGCTACATTCTACTCCATCCTATATATTTTTTTGTGATGTCAGCGTAACCAAGAATAAGACGATGGATGTCCTACATGATGTCAATGTAACCAAAAATAAAATTTCTATCCTCGACCCTATCTATCAGCCAAGACTCCTTCAATATCTCCTAGACGCTTGGAGATGCTTAAGACTAGGTCAAAATACCCTATATTCTCTTCATTTTTTGCATAGCTCATCAAGTTTCCCTATATGTTCTCTAACTAATCATGATTGCATGGAAAGAAGTTATAACTACTCATTAAACTCTCAACTATTGGAGCCTCCTCAAAATTTCCCATGGGGCGTGGAAAATGTAGAAATGATTAAATTCCTAATGAGTTGTGGGAGATCTTTTAGGAAAGACATTTTGACACCTAATTTGATCCATTGGTCTTCTTCATTCTTATATATTCCTCAAATATGCCTTGCAATACCCCTATCATACCTAAATCTACTACATTCATGTCCTTGTTAGCTAGCATGTAGGTGATATAGTATGGTCCATGAATTTTTATGTCTTCTTTTTTCATTTTTCTATATAGTCCTCTTTTATCTCACTACTTGGTCCTCACATAAAAAGAAAAGAAAAACATTACTTCTTTTTCTCATCAGGCCCCTAAAAGGTTTTAAACCCCTTAGATGCAAGGGATTCAAAGCTTACATAACCATGTGGGTACAAATGACTAAATCCAAAGGTGATTTGTAGCAATGAAAGAGTTTGGAAAGGTAGAGAGCTACAGGCTCAAGAGAACTTCAGCTTTCAAAGAGCGAAACCCGATTAAGGCTGGCGGACATGTGGATCGGGACAACATTTGGTGGAAGAGGAAGAAAGATGACTAGAACTCACGGAGGCCCACCATCACTTTGGATTTTTGATATTCAACCATGAGGCAAAGAGAGTTGATATCATGTATCAAGAGCAGTAAGCATGCATTCTTCCAGCCAATGGATAAGGAGATGATTACTTTTTTTTTTTTTTTTTTGCATAACCATATCACGGCGTGGGAACCATGAAGACCAAGGATGTCCAGTTTTATGTGGAGGTAATGGATGTGGTCCAAACTTTAGGAGGGGCAAGAAGGTCAATGTATGATCTTGATGAATGATAGAAGAGGGGTTGGTCAGACAAACCAGGGGCACCTAGTCATGAGTAGGGACCTATAGGTTAGATTGGTGAAGCAAAGCACCGAGGAGGTCTTACAAGGAAAGGCCTAGAGCAGGTACATACAAGGAAAGGCTCTTGCCTGCCTGCTCCTCTTCCTCTATTTGAACCTCCTTGAGGTTCTCTACCCCGGTTATGTCCACCTCTTGTAGATGTTTCACCTCCATGCTCTATGAGTTTTGCCTCTCCTTGGTTTCTGGCTGGTCATTGCCTCTACCTTGGTAGCCACCATGCTGTCCTCTTTGATCTCTTCCTTTTGCCTTTGCCCTTAGAGTCGATCGCTCCTCTTACTCCCTCTCTTCAATCTTTAATGCCAATTGATAACATTGGTGCATTGTTTTACTTGGGGCTTAAGAGAACCATCTCCTCTTGAATGTTCCACTTGAAACCATTGAGATACCTTTCCACATTGATACTTTCATCCTCTGTGACATTGGACCTCATGCAAAGTCTTTGAAACTCCTCAGTATAGGAACTCATCTCTGATCTCTTTGCCTCAAACTCTGTCTCCTCTTGTGCAACTGAATTTCATAGTCTTTAGGTAGGTATGCTTCTTTCACCTTGGCAACCATTCCCTTCCAAGTAGAGATAGGTTGCTTGCCTTCCTTCTCCCTCTCTATCTAAATGAATTTCCACGAAGTTAAGGTAGAACCTCTTAGTCTTGATTTAGCCACCTTTACCTTTTGTGCTTCAGTGACTCCATCACACTCAAAATGGTTTTCCATTCCCTCTATCCAATCCATAACTAAATGAGCCTCCATCTTTCCACTAAACAATGGTCCTCCTTCAAGTGTTTTTCCACTCAAATCCTTCAATGCTTTCAAGAAGGGATCCTCCTTCAATATAGGGGCCGGGTTGATTCACAACATCCTCCTTTGCAACCTCTTCTTCTTTTGCTATTCTTCCATCCAAACGCGCAACATTAGGTGCTTGCTCCAAGTTGGTCCTAACTTTTTCTCTCAATACCCTATTGTCTTAGTCTATTTCTTCCAACCCTCTTGACCTTCGACATTTGTCACCATGATGCTAGAACCACTAGATCTTTCTCGACATACAAGATCAATCCCAAATCTTTTGCTTGCTCTGATGCACCAATCTGATAGGGAGGGTTGGAGGAATCAATCAGCGATTCTGCTCCTAGGCCTTTCCTTGTAAGACCTCCTTGGTGCTTTGCTTCACCAATCTAACCTATAGGTCCTACTCATGACTAAGAACACTTTTGGTTTTGTCGACCAACCCCTCTTCTATCACAGAGCTCAATACCAGTCACCTTGGTTCATTGCCTAGCTCTTCCTTGCTTTACACTATACTAAAGACCAATCTTCCTCAACCTCCATCCAACTCTTGGGGGTACTAATAAGTCTTAAAATGCTTCAAACTGTCCTCCAAAGGTGTTTGAACAACCTCCAAGACTTTAACTTCCCATCGCTCTCACCAATCCTTTAGCTAGGGTTTGAAAGGCTATTAGCCCTTGAGCCCCTATTAGGTCTCCTTCACCTACAAAATAGGTTAGAACTCACAAATATCAAAAGGACTTCCCACTCTTTTTCCAAGGTTCTTGGTTCACATGGACAACACTCAAAGATTCTTGAGGTCCCAGCCTTCCACTGTCCGTACAAAGCTCAAACATGAAATGGAGCAAAACTAGGGTTTTAAGCCTTCACTTGATAGTTAGCAAACTTCCACTTT
>VDFB02213281.1:0-26491 GCA_007258455.2 Sequoia sempervirens
CCATTATTGTGTGCAATTTCTTTAAAGTAGAAGAAGAAGACATGAGAGCTTAACTAGGAAAGCCCTATGCTAAGTCATATGTTTCCTAGAAGCTATGTCATGAAAAAGGTATTATGTCACATGCGAGCCAACTTAAGGAATATCATCCACATCCCAAGCTTGCTTGTATACATTCATGAAAGGTTAACGACTAGCCAAAAGAGGCAACGACAAGTGAAATATGAGGACAAGGCTACCTAACCCCTTGCCCCCACAAGGGTGAGCCAAAAATTATTGATAAGATGTATGCTAGAGTGAAAATCAGTATCAATTAGAGAGATTAAGTGCCTCCACATAAGGAAGAACACCAAAATCCTCGAGATGTTGGATTTTACTACTCAAAGCCTTACATTCATTAGTAGAATTACCATGAATTCTATGATATGCACAAAATGAACTCTTGTAATAGAATTTATTTTGAGTTCGTGCAGGGAGAGATATCAAGTGATCTTGGAGGAGCCTCGACAAGATACCCTCTTGATCAATGGTATATTTTCCTATATTATGCAGTAAAGATATCTCTTGCTTAGGTTTACAAGATGTCATATCTACACGAGACTCTATAGATTGCGAGATTTTTTTCTCCCTTGTATAGGAGGGTGTAAAATATGATGAATTCAAATCATTAGTGTTTTGCGAGATGACATTTACATTAAGCGACGATGTCTTTGTTTGTGTCATTGCTTGCAAAGGAGGATGATCAAGACCACTAGTGTCGATTAGTTCAGGATGCATTACGGTTAAGGTGGGCTTTGATGAATTGGTTGTGATGGTGTTGATATTGATTGAAGGCTTTATTACTTCTACCAAAGGACAATAACCAAGACTGTGAGTTGTTTGTTGTGTGATAGGATCTATAGGGTTGTGGATACCTTGTTTGTTAGCACCACATCCTTTTCCACTATATCCAAGTTGTTTCATAATCTCATATCCTTGCTCATAAAGCTTTTTCAATTCTTTTTGATTGGGTGGTTGTTCGTTGTTGAGTTTGTCAAATTTTGTTGTCTTTTATTCTAGAGTGGTTGAGATAGATGCATTTGAAGGGTCTTCCAAGTTGTGTGTTGATATGACTTATTTTTCATGTACCTTATTGGAATATTTGTTTATGATCTAGTACTCTCCCATGAATGTTGGTGTGAAATCTAAGGAACCCCAATCATCATCTAATAGCTTCATGTGTTATTTAATGTGTTGTTCATTGTCGTGTTGTTGCATAGGTTCCACTTGTGTGATTGGTGTTAATGTGTGCAAGTGGTTCTCTTTGTTTTTCTCAAGTTGTAAGACACTATAAGGCTCATAATCAACGCCGAGTGTGCACACTTTATTGTTGTAGATGTATTTCATTTTTTGATGAAGAGTGGAAGGCACACCATTCATTGTATGAATCCACGACCTGCCTAGAAGAAGGTTATATGAAAGATCATGAGGCATAACCTAGATTGGTGTGTTCAGTGTGACTTCTCCAACTGTAATAGGTAAAGTGATCACACCAAGTAATTTATTTTCTTCATTGTCAAATCCCTTAATAGATAAAGAATTAGGTTGAATTTTTTTTTTATCCACATGAAGCCTATCCAATCGGTTTACGCTACACACATTAAGGGATGAGCCATTGTCAATAAGGGATCACTTTATTCCTATCCTATTGTATTGAGAAATGATCATGAAAGCTTCATTTTTTTTTGCACTTTAAAAGAGGGGAGTTCGCTTTGGTGGAAAACAATGTCAGCATTCAATCCTTGAATTATGGCTACTGTCATTTGGTTATGGATTAGAAGGGATAGGAACTTGTTGTAAGGCCATTTGAAGTATAGTGTGATAGGTAGGTGAATTATGAAGAAGGTCCCAAAGGGATATCTTGGTAGGAGTGCTCTTAAGTTGCTCAACAAGATCATACTCCCTTAATCGAGGAGCACTAGGTAGTATAGAATTAGGCAAAGGTAAGGAAGTTGGGGTTGGTTGTGGTGGTTGCAGATTTTTTCTAGTGTTATATGTATGAGCAATGGTATTATGACTCAATTGTTTTGAAACATTGTTCTTAGGTGGGTAAATGACAAGCTTGGGCTTGTTTTGAGTTTGAGGTGTGTGTGAAAGGGGGGGATAAAGGATGAGTTGAGGTTGACTAATATTGACATTCCTTAGCGGATGAGAATATAACATGGGCTCTTCATATTCTTTGGAGGGTATAATATCATTATTATCCTTGTCTTGCATCATGATATCCTCCCTAGGAGGAGAGTTCCTAAGAGAACTACAAACCACATGTTCTTGAAATTTGAGGGTTGGTTCTTCTAAAAGGACTTCATCACAAGTAGGGGAATAATCAATGATGGGATTATCAAGAGTGGGATGATTAGGAAAAGGTGTTATTTGATTTTCTAAGGCCTCATTCTCTTGTTTCATGTTATCTGCCCTAGTAGGAGAGCTTGTGGTATGTTCTTCCATGGTTAGAGTTTGTATTTAATCTTCATCACAAGGAAGGGATGTAGGAAGAGGACAACTAAGATTCTTTGTTTCAAATAGGCCTTTCCAAATGTTAGGGACATTAGGAATGAAAGAGATGTGGTTATCACTTTCAATCTACATATCCTCTTGAAAAGGTGATTGTCATGATTACTTATCGTTATGTGCTCTCTTTTAGTAATGTTTTGTCTAAAGGGAGAGGTAAGAGGAGAGAAACAACTCGAGTTTTCAAAACTCTCATCACTTGGTTCTTCTAGCACTATAATATCTTCTACACAAGTAGGAGAGATAATAGGATGATGTAAGCAAAGAAAGTAAACTCACTTTCTCAATCTCATTTAACAAAACTCAAAACATTCCTTGTTTGGTCACTCATCTCAAGTACACATTTTCCTTCATAAAAACTTAACTCAAACACTCAACTATGCAATCATAGTTCCAAATTCCTCAAAGGCCTTTAAAACACCTTTAACATTATGAAAAATATTGAATAAAACTAACTTGGCTTCCTCAAATATCAATAGATGATCATTTCCTTTCCAGTTGTCCTCAACCTTCCACAATGGCACATAATGACTAGAAGCACTAACTGGAGCTTTTAAGGCACAAACAATGAATTCAATACATGATACACCCTCATATAATATGAGTTAAAAAAAAAAAAAACACTTCACAAATCCCAAATACACTAGCCACTTGTTCGGATCACACTTCCTACACAATCTGGCCTACTTGTGTTTAGGTCTGCCAACCCATCTGTCAGAGATAACTCCTTCTAAAAACTTTATCTTCATACTGTAATTGCCATTTTGGATACCTCTTTAAGGGTTTTAAAACTTATCTTAAAGCCAGTATAGGTTGTTTTGAGAAAACAGATTCAAAACATGACTGTCCACATTCTATTTAGGCCAAATTAGGCTTTGATTAATCAAGGGCTTATTGGTTCTACAAGTCCCAGTCACAAATTTACTCAACCAACAATTAGAACACATGTTATTGAGTCTGCTTATGCTTAACAAAACACCACAAGAACATTTTCAAGAGTATTTTTCTGAACACTAGGTACTAACCTGCTCAAATTTTGTTTTACCAGTCTATACACAAATTTACAGTCTGAAACTTCAATTCTTCCACACACCAATCTTAATCATTTGATCTAAAACTCCAAGAATATGAAAACAGATGCTACCAAGATTTTTTCCACCAAAAATGAGAACTTTCCAATGGTTAAAACATGAGAAAAATAAATTCTTAAGTTACTATTACCCTAATCAGGGTTTAGACAATTTTCAAAGAAATCACAATAACTTACTCAAATCCTCACCAATCTGCATGAAACAAAGTTTTAATGGAAGGTGATTGAGATTACTTACACATACAAGTCTTTATAATTTTACTCTTTCCCATACAGGACCATACAAAATTAGAAAACAAAGAATTTTTGTAGAAAATGCAAATAAAGCAGTGTTTCCTTTATTCAAACTCATAACTCCAATCACCCATACTTACAAAAGTGTCTACAAGGCCTTTTAAAAGGAATCACAACATGAATTTTTAGTTTCTACCTACTTTTGAATGACCCAAGATCCAAATGACCCTTCACCTTCCTTGTTTACATCCTTTTTGCAATTTTACAATTTTGTGACAACTTTTACACTTTTCAAATTTGACACAAAACTTTGATCATTGAACACTCCTAATGAATTTAATGAATGGAAAATGACTCAAATTACCTCATGAGAATGATGAAACATCAAAATTTATTCAACCTTCAAATTTGCTTGCTAGATTCATGTCATTGTCAAGATGCTCCTACATCATAGGAGAACATATGCGATTGTTATGATTATCCAAGGTTTCTTTCACTAGACGAACCTCACCCATAGAAGGGAAACTAGGAGAGAGATCGATGATGAATAAAAAGAGAGGGGAAAGGACCTCATATTCATATGCATTTAACAAAAATTTCTTACAACACGCAATAAGATCTAAAAATAGAGCATGAAATATGATAACTATAGATTTTTGTAATGAAAACATGATGTAATGAGTATTCTACAAAGTTAAAATGTAACCATGCTAAAGAAAACATGCAAAAGATGAATGAATTTTTTAATATTTTAAGGATGACTATTGATTGATTATGTGATGTAACAAGATGAGAATGTAAACTTGAAATTTAAGTCATGCATGAAATGAGCTAATTTAAGCTAGATCTAATGAAATGCATGTTATAGAAACTTAGCCAACTGATATAGATGGGTAAGGGAAACAAACATAAGATTAAAAATAGGGTTTTCAACTTTGTAAAAGGCAGTTTTAGGGCTGAACACGGACTAAGTCGCCCAGGGTGGTGAATTAGTCCCAATAAGGATTTTTTAAAGAATTTTTAGAGTTTTTTGATGGATTTTGATGTTTGCTATGCTGTATGATGTAGACCTAAGATGGAAATGCAAAATTTTAGAAAATTTCAATGATTTAATATGCAACCTATATGCACTTTCACTAATGCAAAATTTGAAACCCTAGAATGCAAATTAATCAATGCAAACCCTAATGAAAAGTTAATGCAAGCTAATTATAGGATGATGATGGACTCTAAAATTAGAAGATATGATGTTCGAAGGTCGGGTTCACCAAAATGTAGACAAATATTCTGGCTCCCTAATGCTCTCTAACACTTCTAGGATTTTTCACCTAAAAGGAGAGAGATGAGCCAAAATGGGCAATGTCTACACTAAAAAATAATGCAAGGATGGATGAAGTATGTCTAAATATGATTCCTAAATGCAATAAACTGATAAAAGATGTTGACTATTGATACAAAACCTAATAAATGTAAGTTGTTTGAAAACACATTGAGAAATGCAAAAAAACCTCGAAATGAAGGTAAATTGTAACAAAAACTGATGAAACTGAAGGTGTTCACCTGGAGGGTGAAAAAGGATGGAGTGTAGTTCTATAATCCTAAAAACCCTAATGCAGAAGCCAACTAGGACACTTGTGCCAATCTGGGCAACTTAGTCCCAGATCTGAAAAACTGATCTTGAGCCCGTTTCGGCCAAATGGGTATCCAGAACTATAGGAAACTCTAAAAAATAGGTTTAGTGGAACTAAGTAGCCACTGTTGGCAACTTAGTCCACTTCTAAATTTTTGAAAATATGAAAGTGGAAATGGAAGCCCTCGGTTTGCACTTCAATTCTTGACAGGTGTCTGATTCTAAAATTTTGATTTTCGGCACTATAAATGACTTTTTGTTGATATCTTGACTTGGTCAACAAGGAGATGTCTTCAATAAATTTACAACTTGATCTATAATGATTTCCAAGCCTTCAAGATACCTAAATCTACAAAAACACAAGGAAAGAGAAAGAAATGTTGGATGTTAGGGCATGGGGGTTTGCCTTGGTCAAACCCCCTTTTAGGTAATTAAAGCAAAATGAAGAAATAATGTAATGAAGCATGAAATAATGGAATTAGTACCTTACCATGAATATTGATCTTGATTTTCTGCAGCAAAAGATGAAGAATCTGCCCTTGAATGTCTAAAAAATGCTATCTTGATGACTTGAAATGTTAAAACCCGAACTTGCTTAACTTGAGGTGGAAGATAAATAATGAATACGATGAATGAGTTAATGATGAATTATGGTTTAGAAGCTTGTACTTATAGTAAATTCATCTAATTTACCCATTAATTTGATCCCCAAGGCTAGCATGAAGGAAAAATAAACTTAAAATCTATTTTTTATCCCCTAAACCTCAAAAATAGCCCAAATGGGACTAAGTCACCAAGTTGGGCGACTTAGTCCCACTTGGATGAGACTAATTCGCCTTGATGGGCGAATTGTTCCCACATTGGTTATTTTTCTAGCTGGATTATCAAGGAGTGGAGAAATTAGGTTTCTAGGTTGTTCTAGCCAGGGCTTTAATCAAATCAAGCCTTGGGATACACAATATGGGGCCATAGGGGCAGCCTATTAATGATGATGTAAAGTTTAATTAGGGATAGGGACACAAAATCCAATGTGATTTAGTGTGATTAAATACACTTTACATCATTAAAATGAGGTCCACATAGCCTAAAAAGGCACAACATCCATTATGAATGTGTGAAACACATTACAACACTGGATTAATAGTAGGTTTAAGTTACAAGCCTTCTAGATTATTGTGATAATGCTATTAAATACATTTTATAACATTGAATTAGGGGAAAAATAGGTCCATTTAGTCTAGGGAAGTGTGGAAGTCTTTTACAACACTTTACAAGACATCATTAGACACATTTTATTTAGTTTGCAAGGGTCCAAGACCTAATATGGATGTGAAAAACACCTCACAACACTAAATCAAGGCCTCATTAAGTCAAATTACTCATTAATTAATCCCAAATCAAGCAAGGAAAAGGGGATACTTTTTCTATGTCCACAAGTCATAATCTAGATTCTAGTGACATTTAATTGATGCAAGGGTTTGTAGTTGGTCAAGTAGTTCACTTGGTTTAGAATTGGTAAAATGGGATTAGTGAAGTGACACTTGATTCCTTGATGGGTGAACATTAGGTGAAATGATACTTCATATCAATATCAAACTCTAAATTATAACAAGTTAGTAACTAGATAAATAGATGTATCAAGTTTGTTTTAAGTTTTACAAAACAAGGTCAATTTAAGTGATTGAATAACTTGACTACAACACCTCTAATGAAGTAGTCCATATTAATTAGATCTTCTTTATATGGTTATAATTTCTTATTTTTGATGATAATATAAGTGAACTTGATTTGTGTGAGGTAGTATGTGCTAGATAACTATTTAACCTTTCTTTTGAAAAAACATAACTTAATAGAGCAACTTGACCTAGGTTACAACCTAGCTCATAAATTCAGTTGTTCTCAATTTTACTAATCAATATGACCCATCACACTAAATTGATACCTTGAACTACATGTTTGAATACAAGTTAACTTGGCACCTTTTTACATGTTTGGCTAGTTGCAACTTTGTACCCATCTTGAAAAATATTAATTGTGTATTATAATCAAATAATTGGCCTAAAACTATTAGGTTAGTCATAATCTAGATCCTTGTGACACCTGATTGATGCAAGGTTTTGTAGCTGGTGAAGTAGTTCAGTTGGTTTAGAATTGATAAAATGGGATTGGTTCAAAGTGGCACTTGATTCCTTGATGGGTGAATTTTAGATCAAATGATACTTTCAGGTCAACATGGAACTCTAAATTATAAAAAAGTTAGTGACTAGACCTAAATGGCTCAAGTGTCTTTTAAGTTTCATAAAACAGGGTCAATTTAAGTGATTGAATAACTTTACTACAATACCCTAATGAAGTAGTCCATATTAATTAGATCTACTTTATATGGTTATAATTTTTCATTTTTGATGACAGTAAAAGTGAACTTGATTTGTGTGAGGTAGCATGTTCTAGATAACTATTAATCATTTCTTTTGGAAAATCATAACTTACTAGAGAAGCTAGACATAGGTTACAACCTAGTTCATAAATTTAGTTATTCTAAATGCTACTAATCAATATGACCTATCACAATAACTTGATACCTTGAACTACATGTTTGAATCACAAGTTAACTTGTCACCTTTTCTACAATATACTCTTGTCATGTGAGCTTTGAAACAAAGTCAATTAGTCTAGAGAAAAACATGTTTTCCTAGCTATCGACACACTTTTCTTAATGCCATTATTTGAAAGGACATATTTGAGAATATTAGAATGAAATTATTGGAGAGCAATATAAATAGTCTAGCAAAAGGCCAAAGTAATAGGACAATTCTAACACCTAATAACAAGAGTGAAGTTTTATACTTGGTTGTGATGTACATGTGTATACAAAGGAAGATAGGTGCATAATAACACTAGTTCAGAAAGCATAAAATTATAAGTAGATACTTATGCACCTACAAAGATTAGGGATCACTACATTCAAGTCGAGGACTATTTGAAAAGATTACAAACCAAAAATGTCATAGACCAACCTTTGATCATAAGTATGAAAAACTCCCTTAAATATGAATAAAAAAAAAGTAAAATAACAAAATGTATTGATTGCAAGCTTTTGGATTCAACTGTGTATGTTTTGTGTCGCTTTTGGATTCAACTGTGTATGTCAAATTGATTACTCTGTCTTATTTCAATTAAATTTTAGAAGAGTAAAAATCCAAATTCAAAACAAGAATCTTGGTAAATAAGCATAGGTTTACCACAGAGCTAGTTTCTCATCTTAATAATTCCTGCCTATCTTTATCCGGAGTGCACCGACAAAATTATATGGACTGATGTTAGCACCTACCTACTGCTTAATAATTTTGTTTTTTCTTATAAAATTCAATGGGAGGCGAGAAACTGTAGAATAAAATAAATGTAGGCTCTTTATCGATGGTGCTTGTCACTCACAAAAAAGTGAATTTTGAAAACAAAGAGGCCTTGCGTACAATTTACGCAATTTGGATGCGCTAATCTACTTTGAATGCGTGAGGGTACCTTCATTTCATTATTAGTCAAGTGGTGCAGAGAAAAATATCGTTGAGCGTGTTAGAGTGAATTATTGGAGAAACATCACCCCTGCTTTAAAGCTATCAAAATTTCTCTAGTACCACACCAAAAATCAGATCCGTAGACGTCTTTATCCTCACCAAAAATCATTGAAGAAAATTCTTTCTGTGGAAATTTGTCACTTGTGAATTGTCGGAAAGTAAAGTTTGAAAATAAAGTGGCCTTCCTTCCACTTTACGCAATTTGGATGGACTAATTGAGATTTAATGCCACTCTATTTTGTACGGATATATCAGATGGGTGAAGTTGATGATTTTAGCATATTCTCTTGCCATGTGAGCTCCGAAACAAAGTCAAGTCACGCAGAGAAAAATATAGGTAGTTGAGCGTGTTACAGTGAATTATTGGAGAAACATCACCCCTTCTTTAAAGATCGTTTGAGTTTTCCTGATTATGGATTCTGAGCTTTTGATATAAATTGACATGAGATATGGTTGATTCCCAAAACCCGATAATGAAGCTTATTTGAGTTTTTATTTTGGCCTTTAAGGTGAGATTTTTATGGACTTTTATTGCTCTCTTTAACAAAACCTAATGATAATATGTGTTTATATTTTGTAGGGAATATGCAAGGTGAGCAAGTAAAAATGAAGTACGAGTTTAAAGACTGTCACCCTCCTAAAATATTATATCCAAACAATGAGATCAGAGAAACTGATCTAGGACATGTGAATGTTGAATAATTATTATAGAGGGAAGGATATAGGACTAACTTGGCTCGAGCCTTGACAATGTCAAATATTGGTGGAAGCAGCTACAATGTTAGTGCACTCATTAGAGCTAGTTCTAGCATGTGTCCAACATTATAATAATAAAAAAAGTATATATTTGGTCCATTGGAGGAAGTGGTATTAGATATTATTTTTCAGAGGAGGGCACCCGTAAGAAGTTGGGTCTACAAAGAGGGGAAATTTTGTGCAAAGGGAAAATTTTGACAAGAACGAGTACCCATTTAGGAACGTGTATCTCAGTCTCTAGTCAGAACATTTACTTGCTATGCTTTGTGATACCATCCTAAATGGGTTCCCATTTCTTAAAAAATATTTATTTTTAAAAAAATGACTATGGGTCAATTTTCTCAGCAGTTACAAGTGAATAACGATGAACAAGAATAGGTACATGCATTTGCACATCCTGCCAGCACCTCCTATCGACCTTACATGCTTTAGTGACCTCCAAGTTAGGTTTTTGGCCCTCTTTATGTTTTTTTGGTTGTACATTTAATGTTTTCATTTATAAATTAGGGTTTATATATATATATTTCTAATTAAAACCCTAATTGCAACAACCATTATCATTCATATGCAACAACCCTAATTTTCATATATAATTTCAACCCAACACAAATTTTACCATTTCAAAAAAAGAAAAACCATTTTGAGTGAAAAACCTAACCTCAAATGTGTATTTCATAGTATTAACTTAAGATAAGCATTATAAAATATTGATAACATCCTACAAATAAAGTAGCCTCTATTTTAAAACTTCCACGTAATGTTGATAATTAACCTCAACTAGAAAATATTGAATACCTATAATACCATACAAACTAATATAATACCATACAAACTAATATAGACCCAAAATATTAGGGCTTGTATTTATAGAGTTTTTCTATTTGGGAAAACACATGGTTTCACCAAAACTATGGGATCCCAAATGAGGCATCAAAGTGATGGTCATTCTGACTAGTCAAACCCATGGATGCAAATGAAACTCCTTCTTTGACTAGTCAACTAGTTAAACTAGACACTCCAATTTAAAATATGAAAGTTCTCTTCTTCCAAGATGTTGTTGCACACTACCTAAAATATATAGTCCAAGACTATATTTTAATTAAACTTTATCCATCCACATATAATTCTCTTTAACAGGTCCATCATAATATGTTTGAAAAGTGTTAAAGTATGCCTTACATGGAATTTTAGGATTCCCTCCATGTGTAGCATCTAATAGATTAATCATTTCTTTTAAAAGCATAGCCTCTTACTAGAACAACTCTAGACCTAGAGGTTAAAACCTAGCTCATAAAGTGAGTTGATCCCAAATTTACTAGTCGATATGACCTATCACACTTACTTAATACCTTGAACTACATGTTTGAATCACAAGTTAACTTGGTACCTTCCTATGTGTTTGACTAGTTGTAACTTTTTATCGATCTAGAAAAATATTGATTGTGTATATTATAATCAAATAATTACCTAGAACTATTAGGTTAGTCATGTAGACAAGATTTTGGCTCCCTAATGCTCTCTAACACTTCTAGAGTTTTTCACCTAAAAGGAGAGAGATGGGACAAAATGGGCAATATCTACACTCAAAATCAATGCAAGGATGGATGAAGTATGTCTAAATATGATTTATAAATGCAATAAATTGATAAAATATGTTGACTATTAATGCAAAACCTAAGAAATGTATGTTGTTTGAAAACACATTGAGATATGCAAAAACACCTAGAAATGAAGGTAAATTGTAACAAAAACTGATGAAACTAAAGGAGTGCACCTGGAGGCTGAAAAAGGATAGAATGTAGGTTTAGAATCCTGAAAAACCTGATGCAGAAGCCAACTGGGACACTTGTGCCAATCTGGGTGACTTAGTCCCAGATCTAGAAAAATTGATCTGGAGTTTGTTTCGGCCAAATGGGTATCCAGAACTATAGAAAACTCTAAAAAAAAAGTTTAGTGGGACTAAATCGCCACTGTTGGCGACTTAGTCCACTTCTAAATTTCTAAAAATCTGAAAGTGGAAATGAAAGCCCTCGGTCTGCACTGTTCTTGATAGGTGTCTGGTCCTGAAACTTTTATTTTTGACACTGTAAATGACCTTTTGTTGATATCTTGACTTGGTCAACAAGGAGATGTCTTCAATAACTTTACAACTTGATCTTTAATGAAAGACTTCAAGATACCTAAATCTTCAAACACACAAGGAAAGAGAAAGAAATGTTGGATGTTAGGGCATGGGGGTTTGCCTTGGTCAAACCCCCTTTTAGGTAATTAAACCAAAATGAAGAAATAATGTAATAAAGCATGAAATAATTGAATTAGTACCTTACCATGAATATCGGTCTTGATTGTCTACAACAAAAATGAAGAATCTTCTCTTGAATGTCTAAAAAATGCTATCTTGATGACTTGGAATGTTAAAACCCTAACTTGCTTGACTTGAGGTGGAAGATAAATGATGAATACAATGAATGAGTTAATGATGAATTAGCATTTAGAAGCTTGTACTTATAGGCAATTCACCTAATTTTCCTGTTAAATTGATCCCCAAGGCCAACATGAAGGAAAAATAAACTTAAAATCCAATTTTTCCCACCCGAACCTCGAAAATAGTTCAAATGGGACTAAGTCGCAAGGTTGGGAAACTTAGTCCCACTTGGATGGGACTAATTCGCCTAGATGGGTGACTTGGTCCCATAGGGGTTATTTTTCTAGTTGGATTGTTAGGGAGTGGAGAAATTAGGTTTCTAGGTTGTTCTAGTCAGGTCTTTGATCAAATCAAGCCTTGGGATGCATAATATGGGGCCATAGGGGCCTATTAATCATGATGTAAAGTTTAATTATGGCTAGGAACATAAAATCAAATGTGAAAGTGTGATTAAATATACTTTACATCATTAAAATGAGGTCCACATAGCCTAGAAAGGCACAACATCCAATGTGAATGTGTGAAACACATTACAACACTAGATTAAGATTAGGTTTAAGTTACAAGCCTTCTAGATTATTCTGATAATTCAATTAAATACATTTTATAACATTGAACTAGGGGAAAAATAGGTCCATTTAGTATAGAGAAGTGTGAAAATATTTTACAACGCCTTTACAAGACATCATTAGACACATTTTATTTAGTTTGCAAGGGTCCAAGACCTAATGTGGATGTGAAAAACACCTCACAACACTAAATCAATGCCTCATTCAATCCAATTTTTCATTAATTAATCCAAAATAAAGCAAGGAAAAGGGGATACTTTTTTCGTGCCCACAGTTAGTCCCCACTTTAGTGAGAGGATGAACTTGTTTCAAACTCACACTAAAGTAGACATTTAAGAAAGGTCCAATCGTACCACTGTGGATGACCAGGGATGACAAAGATCAAAGGAGGTTGTGCAAGCCCTTGGGATCCAAGATCCTAAGTCAAACAAAAATAAGTGCAAAAGGACATGCACAAGGTGAATGATTTTGCAACAGAACAAGATACGTGATCATGCAATGGCAAGAACTAGGAGGAGAAGAGATAAAATGGTGGATCAAGCTTCGATTGTTTGTCCAACATGTTGTGAATCAGATCTAGGCTATTTGTCCAAAAATGTATACTCATTCTGAGGCAACAAAACTCTTGGCTTTCTGCTGGGTGAGAAGTCCTAAAAGGTGAGACACATATGATCAGTATGTGCTCACACACATGCGAGTGACTATGGGGAAAGTCATGCCTCAGAATGGGCTTCTTGCTCAACCATACCAAAGTTATACCTCCTAATAACTTTAATAAGGTGCCACACGAAAATGATCTTCGAGCTCTATGAGGTAAGAAAAACTTTGTATGCTTGACACAAGCATAGACATTGTAAATGCAAGATAGTATAAGGAATGTTCAAAGGGATTTTGCTTAGTTCATTTGAAATCTCATCTTAGGGAACATTATGCCTAATGTCTCCAAGAGAGGAAAAGTGAAAATGGTCTCATCTTGTTTCCAAGAGAGGACAAATGCAATGTGTCATCCTAGGAAACATTGTACCTAATGTTTCCAAGAGAGGAAATTGCAAGAAAAAGAAAATCACACAATGAAATGTGAGTGTTGATGTATGCCCCCACTTTAAAGCGGTTGCTAACACCATTATTGTGTGCAATTTCTTTAAAGTAGAAGAAGAAGACATGAGAGCTTAACTAGGAAAGCCCTATGCCAAGTCATATGTTTCCTAGAAGCTACGTCATGAAAAAGGTATTATGTCACATGTAAGCTAACTTAAGGCATATCATCCACATCCCAAGCTTGCTTGTATATGTTCATGAAAGGTTAACAACTAGCCAAAAGAGGCAACAACAAGTGAAATATGAGGACAAGGCTACCTAACCCCTTGCCCCCACAAGGGTGAGTCAGAAATTATTGATAAGATGTATGCTAGAGTGAAAATCAGTATCAATTAGAGGGATTAAGTGCCCCCACATAAGGAAGAACACCAAACTCCTTGAGATGTTGGATTTTACTACTCAAAGCCTTACATTCATTAGTAGAATTACCATGAATTTTATGATATGCACAAAATGAACTCTTGTAATAGAATTTATTTTGAGTTCATGCAGGGAGAGATATCAAGTGATCTTGGAGGAGCCTCGACAAGATACCCTCTTGATCAATGGTAGATTTTCCTATATTATGTAGTAAAGATATCTCTTGCTTAGATGTACAAGATGTCATATCTACACAAGACTCTATAGATTGCGAGATTTTGTTCTCCCCTATATAGGAGGGTGTAAAATCTGATGAATTCAAATCATTAGTGTTTTGCGAGATGACATTTACATTAAGCGAGGATGTCTTTGTTTGTGTCATTGCTTGCAAAGGAGGATGATCAAGACCACTAATGTTGATTAGTTCAAGATGCATTACGGTTAAGGTGGGCTTTGATGAATTGGTTGTGATGGTGTTGATATTGATTGAAGGCTTGATTACTTCTACCAAAGGACAATAACCAAGACCGTGAGTTGTTTGTTGTGTGATAGGATCTATAGGGTTGTGGATACCTTGTTTTTTAGCACCACATCCTTTTACACTATATCCACATTGTTTCATAATCTCATATCCTCATCCATAAAACTTTTTCAATTCTTTTTTATTGGGTGGTTGTTTGTTGTTGAGTTTGTCAAATTTTGTTGTGTAATTTGTTGTATTTTATTCTAGAGTGGTTGAGACAGATGCATTTGAAGGATCTTCCAAGTTGTGTGTTGATATGACTTATTTTTCATGTACGTTATTGGAATATTTGTTTATGATCTAGTACTTGCCCATGAATGTTGGTGTGAAATATAAGGAACCCCAATCATCATCTAATAGCTTCGTGTGTTATTTAATGTGTTGTTCATTATCGTGTTGTTGCACAAGTTCCAGTTATGTGATTGGTGTTAATGTGTGCAAGGGGTTCTCTTTATTTTTCTCAAGTTGCAAGACACTATAAGGCTCATAATCAGCGTCGAGTGTGCACACTTTATTGTTGTAAATGTATTTCATTTTTTGATGAAGAGTGGAAGGCACACCATTCATTGTATGAATCCATGACCTGCCTAGAAGAAGGTTATATGAAAGATCATGAGGCATAACCTAGATTGGTGTGTTTAGTGTGACTTCTCCAACTATAATAGGTAAAGTGATCACACCAAGCGATTTCTTTTCTTCATTGTCAAATCCCTTAATAGATAAAGAATCAGATTGAATTTTTTATTTATCCACATGAAGCCTATCCAATCAGTTTATGCTACACATATAAAGGGATGAGACATTGTCAATAAGGGCTCACTTTATTGCTATCCTATTGTATTGAGCAATGATCATGAAAGCTTCATTTTTTTTTGCACTTCCAAAGAGGGGAGTTCGCTTTGGTGGAAAACAATGTCAGCATTCAATCCTTGAATTATGGCTACTGTCATTTGGTTATGGATTAGAAGGGATAGGAACTTGTTGTAAGGCCATTTGAAGTATAGTGTGATAGGTAGGTGAATTATGAAGAAGGTCCCAAAGGGATATCTTGGTAGGAGTGCTCTTAAGTTGCTCAACAAGATCATACTCCCTTAATCGAGGAGCACTAGGTAGTATAGAATTAGGCAAAGGTAAGGAAGTTGGGGTTGGTTGTGGTGGTTGCAGATTTTTTCTAGTGTTATATGTATGAGCAATGGTATTATGACTCAATTGTTGTGAAACATTGTTCTTAGGTGGGTAAATGACAAGTTTGGGCTTGTTTTGAGTTTGAGGTGTGTGTGAAAGGGGGGGATAAAGGATGAGTTGAGGTTGACTAATATTGACATTCCTTAGCGGATGAGAATCTAACATGGGCTCTTCATATTCTTTGAAGGGTATAATATCATTATTATCCTTGTCTTGCATCATGATATCCTCCCTAGGAGGAGAGTTCCTAAGAGAACTACAAACCACATGTTCTTGACATTTGAGGGTTGGTTCTTCTAAAAGGACTTCATCACAAGTAGGGGAATAATCAATGATGGGATTATCAAGAGTGGGATGATTAGGAAAAGGTGTTATTTGATTGTCTAAGGCCTCATTCTCTTGTTTCATGTTATCTTCCCTAGTAGGAGAGCTTGTAGTATGTTCTTCCATGGTTAGAGTTTGTAAATAATCTTCATCACAAGGAAGGGATGTAGGAAGAGAAGGACAACTAAGATTCTTTGTTTCAAATAGGCCTTTCCAAATGTTAGGGACATTAGGAATGAAAGAGATAAGGTTATCACTTTCAATCTACATATCCTCTTGAAAAAGGTGATTGTCATGATTACTTATCGTTATGTGCTCTGTTTTAGTAATGTTTTGTCTAAAGGGAGAGGTAAGAGGAGAGAAACAACTCGAGTTTTCAAAACTCTCATCACTTGGTTCTTCTAGCACTATAATATCTTCTACACAAGTAGGAGAGATAATAGGATGATGTAAGCAAAGAAAGTAAACTCACTTTCTCAATCTCATTTAACAAAACTCAAAACATTCCTTGTTTGGTCACTCATCTCAAGTACACATTTTCCTTCATAAACCCTTAACTCAAACACTCAACTATGCAATCATAGTTCCAAATTCCTCAAATTCCTTTTAAAACACCTTTAACATTATGAAAAATATTGAATAAAACTAACTTGGCTTCCTCAAATATCAATAGATGATCATTTCCTTTCCAGTTGTCCTCAACCTTCCACAATGGCACATAATGACTACAAGCATTAATTGGAGCTTTTAAGGCACAAACAATCAATTCAATGCATGATACACCCTCATATGAGTTAAAATAACAAAACAAAACACTTCACAAATCCCAAATACACTGGCCACTTGTTCGGATCACACTTCCTACACAATCTGGCCTACTTGCGTTTAGGTCTGCCAACCCATCTGTCAGAGATAACTCCTTCTAAAAACCTTATCTTCATACTGTAATTGCCATTTTGGATACCTCTTTAAGGGTTTTAAAACTTATCTTAAAGCCAGTATAGGTTGTTTTGAGAAAACAGATTCAAAACATGACTGTCCACGTTCTATTTAGGCCAAATTAGGCTTTGATTAATCAAGGGCTTATTGGTTCTACAAGTCCTAGTCACAAATTTACTCAACCAACAATTAGAACACATGTTATTGAGTCTGCTTATGCTTAACAAAACACCACAAGACCATTTTCAAGAGTATTTTTCTGACACTAGGTACTAACCTCTCAAATTTTGTTTTACCAGTCTATACACAAATTTACAGTCTGAAACTTCAATTCTTCCACACACCAATCTTAATCATTTGATCTAAAACTCCAAGAATATGAAAACAGATGCTACCAAGATTTTTTCCACCAAAAATGAGAACTTTCCAATGGTTAAAACATGAGAAAAATAAATTCTTAAGTTACTATTACCCTAATCAGGGTTTAGACAATTTTCAAAGAAATCACAATAACTTACTCAAATCCTCACCAATCTGCATGAAACAAAGTTTTAATGGAAGGTGATTGAGATTACTTACACATACAAGTCTTTATAATTTTACTCTTTCCCATACAGGACCATACAAAATTAGAAAACAAAGAATTTTTGTAGAAAATGCAAATAAAGCAGTGTTTCCTTTATTCAAACTCATAACTCCAATCACCCATACTTACAAAAGTGTCTACAAGGCCTTTTAAAAGGAATCACAACATGAATTTTTAGTTTCTACCTACTTTTGAATGACCCAAGATCCAAATGACCCTTCACCTTCCTTGTTTACATCCTTTTTGCAATTTTACAATTTTGTGACAACTTTTACACTTTTCAAATTTGACACAAAACTTTGATCATTGAACACTCCTAATGAATTTAATGAATGGAAAATGACTCAAATTACCTCATGAGAATGATGAAACATCAAAATTTATTCAACCTTCAAATTTGCTTGCTAGATTCATGTCATTGTCAAGATGCTCCTACATCATAGGAGAACATATGCGATTGTTATGATTATCCAAGGTTTCTTTCACTAGACGAACCTCACCCATAGAAGGGAAACTAGGAGAGAGATCGATGATGAATAAAAAGAGAGGGGAAAGGACCTCATATTCATATGCATTTAACAAAAATTTCTTACAACACGCAATAAGATCTAAAAATAGAGCATGAAATATGATAACTATAGATTTTTGTAATGAAAACATGATGTAATGAGTATTCTACAAAGTTAAAATGTAACCATGCTAAAGAAAACATGCAAAAGATGAATGAATTTTTTAATATTTTAAGGATGACTATTGATTGATTATGTGATGTAACAAGATGAGAATGTAAACTTGAAATTTAAGTCATGCATGAAATGAGCTAATTTAAGCTAGATCTAATGAAATGCATGTTATAGAAACTTAGCCAACTGATATAGATGGGTAAGGGAAACAAACATAAGATTAAAAATAGGGTTTTCAACTTTGTAAAAGGCAGTTTTAGGGCTGAACACGGACTAAGTCGCCCAGGGTGGTGAATTAGTCCCAATAAGGATTTTTTAAAGAATTTTTAGAGTTTTTTGATGGATTTTGATGTTTGCTATGCTGTATGATGTAGACCTAAGATGGAAATGCAAAATTTTAGAAAATTTCAATGATTTAATATGCAACCTATATGCACTTTCACTAATGCAAAATTTGAAACCCTAGAATGCAAATTAATCAATGCAAACCCTAATGAAAAGTTAATGCAAGCTAATTATAGGATGATGATGGACTCTAAAATTAGAAGATATGATGTTCGAAGGTCGGGTTCACCAAAATGTAGACAAATATTCTGGCTCCCTAATGCTCTCTAACACTTCTAGGATTTTTCACCTAAAAGGAGAGAGATGAGCCAAAATGGGCAATGTCTACACTAAAAAATAATGCAAGGATGGATGAAGTATGTCTAAATATGATTCCTAAATGCAATAAACTGATAAAAGATGTTGACTATTGATACAAAACCTAATAAATGTAAGTTGTTTGAAAACACATTGAGAAATGCAAAAAAACCTCGAAATGAAGGTAAATTGTAACAAAAACTGATGAAACTGAAGGTGTTCACCTGGAGGGTGAAAAAGGATGGAGTGTAGTTCTATAATCCTAAAAACCCTAATGCAGAAGCCAACTAGGACACTTGTGCCAATCTGGGCAACTTAGTCCCAGATCTGAAAAACTGATCTTGAGCCCGTTTCGGCCAAATGGGTATCCAGAACTATAGGAAACTCTAAAAAATAGGTTTAGTGGAACTAAGTAGCCACTGTTGGCAACTTAGTCCACTTCTAAATTTTTGAAAATATGAAAGTGGAAATGGAAGCCCTCGGTTTGCACTTCAATTCTTGACAGGTGTCTGATTCTAAAATTTTGATTTTCGGCACTATAAATGACTTTTTGTTGATATCTTGACTTGGTCAACAAGGAGATGTCTTCAATAAATTTACAACTTGATCTATAATGATTTCCAAGCCTTCAAGATACCTAAATCTACAAAAACACAAGGAAAGAGAAAGAAATGTTGGATGTTAGGGCATGGGGGTTTGCCTTGGTCAAACCCCCTTTTAGGTAATTAAAGCAAAATGAAGAAATAATGTAATGAAGCATGAAATAATGGAATTAGTACCTTACCATGAATATTGATCTTGATTTTCTGCAGCAAAAGATGAAGAATCTGCCCTTGAATGTCTAAAAAATGCTATCTTGATGACTTGAAATGTTAAAACCCGAACTTGCTTAACTTGAGGTGGAAGATAAATAATGAATACGATGAATGAGTTAATGATGAATTATGGTTTAGAAGCTTGTACTTATAGTAAATTCATCTAATTTACCCATTAATTTGATCCCCAAGGCTAGCATGAAGGAAAAATAAACTTAAAATCTATTTTTTATCCCCTAAACCTCAAAAATAGCCCAAATGGGACTAAGTCACCAAGTTGGGCGACTTAGTCCCACTTGGATGAGACTAATTCGCCTTGATGGGCGAATTGTTCCCACATTGGTTATTTTTCTAGCTGGATTATCAAGGAGTGGAGAAATTAGGTTTCTAGGTTGTTCTAGCCAGGGCTTTAATCAAATCAAGCCTTGGGATACACAATATGGGGCCATAGGGGCAGCCTATTAATGATGATGTAAAGTTTAATTAGGGATAGGGACACAAAATCCAATGTGATTTAGTGTGATTAAATACACTTTACATCATTAAAATGAGGTCCACATAGCCTAAAAAGGCACAACATCCATTATGAATGTGTGAAACACATTACAACACTGGATTAATAGTAGGTTTAAGTTACAAGCCTTCTAGATTATTGTGATAATGCTATTAAATACATTTTATAACATTGAATTAGGGAAAAATAGGTCCATTTGGCGTCACAGAAGTGTGGAAGTCTTTTTACAACGCACACAAGACATCGATGGGCTGCATTTTATTTAGTTTGCAAGGGTCCAAGACCTAGTGTGGATGTGAAAACACCTCACAACACCAAATCAAGGCCAAGTTTAGTCCAATTTATCATTAATTATCCCCATATCAAGCAAGTAAAAAGGGATACTTTTTCTATGTCCACAAGTCATAATCTAGATTCTAGTGACACTTGATTGATTTGCAATGGTTTGTAGGTGTCCAAGTAGCTCCCTTGGTTTAGAATTGATAAAATGGGATTGGTGAAGTGACACTTGATTCCTTGATGGGTGAACATTAGGTGAAATGATACTTCATATCAATATCAAACTCTAAATTATAACAAGTTAGTAACTAGATAAATAGATGTATCAAGTTTGTTTTAAGTTTTACAAAACAAGGTCCAATTTAAGTGATTGAATAGCTTGACTTTAACACCTCTAATGAAGTAGTCTATTAATTAAGATCTTCTTTATATGGTTATAATTTCTTATTTTTGATGATAATATAAGTGAACTTGATTTGTGTGAGGTAGTGATATGTGCTAGATAACTATTTAACCTTTCTTTTGAAAAACATAACCCTGGCAGAGCAACTTGACCTGGAGTTTACAACCTAGCTCATAAGTAGTTGTTCTCAATTTTACTAATCAGTATGACCCATCACACTAAATTGATACCTTGAACTACATGTTTGAATCTGAGTTAACTTGGCACCTTACATGTTTGGCTAGTTGCAACTTGTACCCATCTTGAAAAATATTAATTGTGTATTATAATCAAATAATTATTTCAAAAACTATTAGGTTAGTCATAATCTAGATCCTTGTGACTTTGATTGATGCAGAGTTTTGTATTTGAGTGAAGTAGTTGAGTTGGTTTAGAATTGATAAAATAGGATTGGTTCAAAGTAGCATGATTCCTTGATGGGTGAATTTTAGATCAAATGATACTTTCCAGGGTCAACATGGAACTCTAGAATTATAAAAAGTTAGTGACTAGACCTAAATGGCTCAAGTGTCTTTTAAGTTTCATAAAACAGGGTCAATTTAAGTGATTGAATAACTTTACTACAATACCCTAATGAAGTAGTCCATATTAATTAGATCTACTTTATATGGTTATAATTTTTTATTTTTGATGACAGTAAAAGTGAACTTGATTTGTGTGAGGTAGCATGTTCTAGATAACTATTAATCATTTCTTTTGGAAAATCATAACTTACTAGAGAAGCTAGACATAGGTTACAACCTAGTTCATAAATTTAGTTATTCTAAATGCTACTAATCAATATGACCTATCACAATAACTTGATACCTTGAACTACATGTTTGAATCACAAGTTAACTTGTCACCTTTTCTACAATATACTCTTGTCATGTGAGCTTTGAAACAAAGTCAATTAGTCTAGAGAAAAACATGTTTTCCTAGCTATCGACACACTTTTCTTAATGCCATTATTTGAAAGGAGATATTTGAGAATATTAGAATGAAATTATTGGAGAGCAATATAAATAGTCTAGCAAAAGGCCAAAGTAATAGGACAATTCTAACACCTAATAACAAGAGTGAAGTTTTATACTCGGTTGTGATGTACATGTGTATACAAAGGAAGATAGGTGCATAATAACACTAGTTCAGAAAGCATAAAATTATAAGTAGATACTTATGCACCTACAAAGATTAGGGATCACTACATTCAAGTCGAGGACTATTTGAAAAGATTACAAACCAAAAATGTCATAGACCAACCTTTGATCATAAGTATGAAAAACTCCCTTAAATATGAATAAAAAAAAAGTAAAATAACAAAATGTATTGATTGCAAGCTTTTGGATTCAACTGTGTATGTTTTGTGTCGCTTTTGGATTCAACTGTGTATGTCAAATTGATTACTCTGTCTTATTTCAATTAAATTTTAGAAGAGTAAAAATCCAAATTCAAAACAAGAATCTTGGTAAATAAGCATAGGTTTACCACAGAGCTAGTTTCTCATCTTAATAATTCCTGCCTATCTTTATCCGGAGTGCACCGACAAAATTATATGGACTGATGTTAGCACCTACCTACTGCTTAATAATTTTGTTTTTTCTTATAAAATTCAATGGGAGGCGAGAAACTGTAGAATAAAATAAATGTAGGCTCTTTATCGATGGTGCTTGTCACTCACAAAAAAGTGAATTTTGAAAACAAAGAGGCCTTGCGTACAATTTACGCAATTTGGATGCGCTAATCTACTTTGAATGCGTGAGGGTACCTTCATTTCATTATTAGTCAAGTGGTGCAGAGAAAAATATCGTTGAGCGTGTTAGAGTGAATTATTGGAGAAACATCACCCCTGCTTTAAAGCTATCAAAATTTCTCTAGTACCACACCAAAAATCAGATCCGTAGACGTCTTTATCCTCACCAAAAATCATTGAAGAAAATTCTTTCTGTGGAAATTTGTCACTTGTGAATTGTCGGAAAGTAAAGTTTGAAAATAAAGTGGCCTTCCTTCCACTTTACGCAATTTGGATGGACTAATTGAGATTTAATGCCACTCTATTTTGTACGGATATATCAGATGGGTGAAGTTGATGATTTTAGCATATTCTCTTGCCATGTGAGCTCCGAAACAAAGTCAAGTCACGCAGAGAAAAATATAGGTAGTTGAGCGTGTTACAGTGAATTATTGGAGAAACATCACCCCTTCTTTAAAGATCGTTTGAGTTTTCCTGATTATGGATTCTGAGCTTTTGATATAAATTGACATGAGATATGGTTGATTCCCAAAACCCGATAATGAAGCTTATTTGAGTTTTTATTTTGGCCTTTAAGGTGAGATTTTTATGGACTTTTATTGCTCTCTTTAACAAAACCTAATGATAATATGTGTTTATATTTTGTAGGGAATATGCAAGGTGAGCAAGTAAAAATGAAGTACGAGTTTAAAGACTGTCACCCTCCTAAAATATTATATCCAAACAATGAGATCAGAGAAACTGATCTAGGACATGTGAATGTTGAATAATTATTATAGAGGGAAGGATATAGGACTAACTTGGCTCGAGCCTTGACAATGTCAAATATTGGTGGAAGCAGCTACAATGTTAGTGCACTCATTAGAGCTAGTTCTAGCATGTGTCCAACATTATAATAATAAAAAAAGTATATATTTGGTCCATTGGAGGAAGTGGTATTAGATATTATTTTTCAGAGGAGGGCACCCGTAAGAAGTTGGGTCTACAAAGAGGGGAAATTTTGTGCAAAGGGAAAATTTTGACAAGAACGAGTACCCATTTAGGAACGTGTATCTCAGTCTCTAGTCAGAACATTTACTTGCTATGCTTTGTGATACCATCCTAAATGGGTTCCCATTTCTTAAAAAATATTTATTTTTAAAAAAATGACTATGGGTCAATTTTCTCAGCAGTTACAAGTGAATAACGATGAACAAGAATAGGTACATGCATTTGCACATCCTGCCAGCACCTCCTATCGACCTTACATGCTTTAGTGACCTCCAAGTTAGGTTTTTGGCCCTCTTTATGTTTTTTTGGTTGTACATTTAATGTTTTCATTTATAAATTAGGGTTTATATATATATATTTCTAATTAAAACCCTAATTGCAACAACCATTATCATTCATATGCAACAACCCTAATTTTCATATATAATTTCAACCCAACACAAATTTTACCATTTCAAAAAAAGAAAAACCATTTTGAGTGAAAAACCTAACCTCAAATGTGTATTTCATAGTATTAACTTAAGATAAGCATTATAAAATATTGATAACATCCTACAAATAAAGTAGCCTCTATTTTAAAACTTCCACGTAATGTTGATAATTAACCTCAACTAGAAAATATTGAATACCTATAATACCATACAAACTAATATAATACCATACAAACTAATATAGACCCAAAATATTAGGGCTTGTATTTATAGAGTTTTTCTATTTGGGAAAACACATGGTTTCACCAAAACTATGGGATCCCAAATGAGGCATCAAAGTGATGGTCATTCTGACTAGTCAAACCCATGGATGCAAATGAAACTCCTTCTTTGACTAGTCAACTAGTTAAACTAGACACTCCAATTTAAAATATGAAAGTTCTCTTCTTCCAAGATGTTGTTGCACACTACCTAAAATATATAGTCCAAGACTATATTTTAATTAAACTTTATCCATCCACATATAATTCTCTTTAACAGGTCCATCATAATATGTTTGAAAAGTGTTAAAGTATGCCTTACATGGAATTTTAGGATTCCCTCCATGTGTAGCATCTAATAGATTAATCATTTCTTTTAAAAGCATAGCCTCTTACTAGAACAACTCCTAGACCTAGGGTTAAAATTTCATCGCAGAACAGAGTTGATCCCAAATTTACTAGTCGATATGACCTATCACACTTTACTTAATACATGAACTACATGTTTGAATCACAAAGTTAACTTGAGCCTTCCTAATGTGTTTGACTAGTTGTAACTTTTTATCGATCTAGAAAATATTGATTGTGTATATTATAATCAAATAATTACCTAGAACTATTAGGTTAGTCATGTAGACAAGATTTTGGCTCCCTAATGCTCTCTAACACTTCTAGAGTTTTTCACCTAAAAGGAGAGAGATGGGACAAAATGGGCAATATCTACACTCAAAATCAATGCAAGGATGGATGAAGTATGTCTAAATATGATTTATAAATGCAATAAATTGATAAAATATGTTGACTATTAATGCAAAACCTAAGAAATGTATGTTGTTTGAAAACACATTGAGATATGCAAAAACACCTAGAAATGAAGGTAAATTGTAACAAAAACTGATGAAACTAAAGGAGTGCACCTGGAGGCTGAAAAAGGATAGAATGTAGGTTTAGAATCCTGAAAAACCTGATGCAGAAGCCAACTGGGACACTTGTGCCAATCTGGGTGACTTAGTCCCAGATCTAGAAAAATTGATCTGGAGTTTGTTTCGGCCAAATGGGTATCCAGAACTATAGAAAACTCTAAAAAAAAAGTTTAGTGGGACTAAATCGCCACTGTTGGCGACTTAGTCCACTTCTAAATTTCTAAAAATCTGAAAGTGGAAATGAAAGCCCTCGGTCTGCACTGTTCTTGATAGGTGTCTGGTCCTGAAACTTTTATTTTTGACACTGTAAATGACCTTTTGTTGATATCTTGACTTGGTCAACAAGGAGATGTCTTCAATAACTTTACAACTTGATCTTTAATGAAAGACTTCAAGATACCTAAATCTTCAAACACACAAGGAAAGAGAAAGAAATGTTGGATGTTAGGGCATGGGGGTTTGCCTTGGTCAAACCCCCTTTTAGGTAATTAAACCAAAATGAAGAAATAATGTAATAAAGCATGAAATTATTGAATTAGTACCTTACCATGAATATCGGTCTTGATTGTCTACAACAAAAATGAAGAATCTTCTCTTGAATGTCTAAAAAATGCTATCTTGATGACTTGGAATGTTAAAACCCTAACTTGCTTGACTTGAGGTGGAAGATAAATGATGAATACAATGAATGAGTTAATGATGAATTAGCATTTAGAAGCTTGTACTTATAGGCAATTCACCTAATTTTCCTGTTAAATTGATCCCCAAGGCCAACATGAAGGAAAAATAAACTTAAAATCCAATTTTTCCCACTTGAACCTTGAAAATAGCCCAAACGGGACTAAGTTGCCAGGCTAGGTGACTTAGTCCCACTTGGATGGGACTAATTCACCCAGATGGGTGACTTGGTCCTATAGG
>VDFB02213282.1:0-13603 GCA_007258455.2 Sequoia sempervirens
CTAATTGTAAGTTACCCTGACACCACTTTGTGTGTCGGCCCTTACGACTAGCCACTCCCCTAAACATAACAAGGTTTCTAAGTTTTCATGACTAGGGTTTACCATATACAAAATTTTACATCACACAATGATAAATAAATCATTACAATACCAAAACCATGTTTATCCCTTGCACAAACCCAAATCGATAAGGAAAAATTTGAAAACAATCATACCCCCAATTTACCCAATTTTACTCTGGAAGACTTGAACAGTTAGATACTTTCCCGACTTGCCCAATCACAGAAGTAATACAACAATTTTGAACAATTGGATATAATCTTCTACCATTTGGATACGCTAAATCCATATATATCAATTTGATAACATTATATATATATATTTTCAAAATAAGAAACTCAAGAAAATTAACCATATCAATTAAATCTATTTTATCTGATTTTCACAATTTTGCTAAAATATATTCTATTCAATTAACACATATTTACTTCTATAATATTTCCAAATATATATATATATATATATATATATATATATATATATATATATTAATATAACTATTAATTTCATATCATATATATACATATGTTTATTTATATATATATATATAGATATATATAAAACAAATAAATGAAAATATTATAAATTAAATATATTTAAACAAAATTTCGAATTCTACATAAAATCGCGAACTTTATTTTACAACCGAATCTTACAAATTTCATTTAAAGCAAACAAAGTTTTGTAATGGAAGGGCTACGGATTAATCCGTAGCCTTCCATTACTATGGCAGGCCGGCTGCTGGTACGCAGCCTTGCCAGGCTGCGTCAGCAGTCATCGACTGCTGTGCGCAGCCTTGCCAGGCTGCGCCCAGCACAGACTCCTATGGGGAGGGTTTTGGCCCTCCCCATTAAAATTCAATTTTTTTTTAAAACATATAAAATTTAAAACTTTGTATAAATAAAAATGAATTTTTAACAATAACAATCTTTAATACACAGAAATTTGTTCCTATGGAATTTTAAACGAAAATTTCGCCGGCGGAATTTTATTTCCGTACGGCGATTTTAAAAAAAATAAATAATAACTTTCTTCTATATAATTTTCTCAATTATATACACACTATTTTAAAAGAAAATAACACAAATTATCAAGGTATTTCAATAATACAGAGAATAATTTTCTGGTAAAATAATTTCTACAAATTTTGGGAAAATTATTTCTGTACAGGGTAATTTTCTCCATTCTCTAAAATTTTAATCCAATAGGATTTTTCCAAAATTTAACAGAAATAAGTTTTATTCAAAACCAATTTTAACAGACAATTAATTATTTATAGAAATATTTTCCAAGATCATATACCCAGAAGATGAAATCTCATCAAAAAGATTTTCTTTACAAATAGATCACAAAGAAAATCAACAACACAAGAAAAATACCTGGATAAATAGCTGCCTTGAAGAAAGTAACCCTTTTGCCTGTAGAAAATAAATCCCTGTAGCTCTTCAAGAAAATCCCGTGATCCACAAGATTACCAACCAACAAATCTCCCAAACAAGATAAATTCTACAATGATATAACAACCCCAGAGAGGTAACAAATCTTAAGAATTCCAAAATTTTACACAGAGAAGAATAATTTTGCCCGTCCAGAAAATATCCCCGAGGCAACAGAATAACCCCGTACCATTTCCCGAGATCCACAATAACCTCCGTCAAAGTTTTCAACAAACTCTTTGCAATTATGGCACTCACACACATGTCGAGAGGTTGTTGAGAAAATATCCTCTCCACCTCTCGGCAGTTTTTGCCAATTAAATTTTGCATGAAACTTATTAATTTATTTAATTTTAAAATTTGAAAACCAATTTCCTTTCAAATCACATGCAAATATTTAATTATATTTTATTTTCTAATCCACATGCATATTCTAATTTAATTTATTATTATTATTTTTTTTTTTTAATTTTCTAATTTAACTTATTTAAATATAATATAATTTATGCACTTACTAATTTAATCTAATTAATTAATTTATTTAATTAAATAGTTAAATCATTTTAAAGATCAACTATTTAACTAATTAAACTAACTAATGTATTAAATTATTAAATAAATAAATTTCAATTATACTTAAATATTAATTTTAATAAAATAAATAAAACACAATAACCAATATTAAACATAAGCAAATTTACCTTTTCAAAATAATTTTAACCAACAGAAACACAACACAACTTACAACTCAAAACTGAAAAACTGACCTTGTACTAAGTCTAGGGTTAAAGACCGGACTAGGATTAACCTAACTACTATCTCCCCATCAACAATTCCGTTGAGTCTTGACACGCTCAGACCTGATTACACAGGTGGAGTCGGTGTCATGTACCTGAAAATCCTGCAACCAAGCAAACAATGTACATGCATGCATATAAATATAAAGCAGTAACTAGGCACACCGTGCGGAGAAAGTCACAGATATCGCAGGGCACTCGCAAGCGAGTGATGCGATTCTGTTCTCCACACCAATACACTCACAGAAGACTGACTCAATACAAGTTGTTAGTCCATCATAAGCATATGCATATCCATAAACAACTGAAAATAATCATCTTCTCTAAATCACATCAAATCTGGAAACAATAAGCATCTCACAAAGTATCATCATGTCACACAATAATCCATCATCGCTCAAAATCAGCGATCCAAGTATCCAACAAAATAACAAAGTCTAACAGTATGAGAAAGTATCAACAGAAAGCATAACATAAACGGAGGGGTACTACATCCTCCCCCCCTAGGATCAGGCTTGCTCTTGAAAGCCTGCGAACAGATAGGGATAAAGTTCCCTCATGCGTGTCGCATCCTCCCAGGTAGCCGAAGCCTCATGGCTAGGATCCCATTGGACCCTCACACGATCGCCGTCACCGACCCGAGACCGGCGTCCGGTCTTGAAGGTAGCCATGGGCTCCCAAGCTTGACTGCAAATCCTCTACACCATGTATTCCAATCAAGTACATGAGATATGTCGGGATGATATGGTCTAAGTACTGACACATGAAAAACATCATGAATACGAGAAAAACTGGGTGGTAAGGCGAGTCGATATGCCATGGGACCAATTCTCTCTAAGATCTCGAATGGTCCTACAAAACGAGGTGCAAGTTTAGAGCCTTTTCCATAATGGATTGGAATCTTTCATGGTCGCACTCGAAGAAACACCCTATCACCAACAGTGAACTGTCGATCAATCCTGTAGGCGTGGCTGTACCATGAGCACAATCAAATGCTCTCTAATACGGTCAACCTGTTGCTCCATGTCTCGAAGCATCTCAGGTCCTAATAATACTCTATCCTCAAGTCGATCCCAACTAAGTGGAGTACGACAAGGACGACCGTATAATGCCTGATATGGTGGCATACCTATGGAACTCTGATATCCGTTGTTATAAGCGAATTCTACTAAGTACAAGTAATCCTCCCAACGTGATTGTTGGTCCATTACGTACATCCTAAGCATATCCTCTAATATTTGGTTAACTCTTTCAGTTTGACCATCAGTTTGAGGATGATAGGCTGAACTAAAGTTCAACTGTGTACCTAATGCACGTTGCAAAGAAGTCCACAAAGCAGAAGTGAATACAGGATCTCTATCCGATATGATCCTACAAGGAATTCCATGCAATCTAACGATATCCTCCATGAATATCCTAGCTACCGATGAAGCATTATATGATGAACGTACAGGTGAAAAGTGAGCTACTTTAGTCAAACAGTCAACAGTTACCATAATGGCATCATGTCGACGTGAAGACGTAGGTAACCCAACAATAAAATCAATGGATATAATATCCCATTTCCATTCGGGAATGAGATGTGGCTGCAATAATCCAGCAGGATGATGATGCTCAGCTTTAACTCGCTGGCATTCAAGACACCTCGATACATAATCAGCGATATCACGTTTCATACCAGGCCAAAAATACAATTGCTTAAGATCGGCATGCATTTTCTTGACACCTGGATGAGCTGAATACGGAGCTCTATGAGCTTCAGTCATGATTAATGTACGAAGACTCTCTACATGAGGTACATAAATGCGACCATTATGTCATAATATACCATCCGTTTCTAAGACATAACCTTCGAATCTACCTTCTAAAGGCCTACCCGACTCAATCTCTGACTTCACTTCTTGATATAATCTATCATTAGGAAGTGCAGCTACTATTTGACCTCTCAAATCTACTTCTAGAGTAGTAGCAGAGATCTCATGACGACGTCGGCTAAGAGCGTCAGCCACTACGTTCTCTTTGCCTTGAACATACTTTACTTCAAAATCGTACTCACATAAGAACTCCATCCACCGTCTTTGCCTTGCATTCAAATTAGGTTGCGTAAAAATATATTGCAAACTACGGTGATCGGTATGAAGCTCAAAGTGATGACCTAAAAGAAAATGTCTCCAACGAACTAATGCATGCACTACTGCTGCTAGTTCTAGGTCATGAGTAGGATAGTTTAATTCATGGTCCTTGAGTTTACGAGACTCATAAGCAACCACACGCCCATCTTGCATCAGAACTGCTCCCAAACCTTCTAAATATGCATCCGCACAAACTACGAAATCTTTAGTAGGATCAGGAACAATAAGTATAGGCGCATTAGTTAACTTTTCTTTAAGAGTTTGAAAGGCTAACTGACACTGTTCCGTCCAAACAAACTTCTTCCCTTTCCTCTGAAGAGAAGTAATAGGATGACCGATCCTAGAAAAACCCTCTACAAAATGTCTATAATAGCCAGCTAATCCCATAAAACTATGAACTTCACCTACATTAGTAGGTGCGGGCCAATCAACTATGGCTTGGATCTTTGAAGGATCCACAGCAATACCTTTTCCAGATATCACATGTCCAAGGTATTTAATTTCAGATTGAAAGAAGTCACACTTCTTCAGGTTTGCATACAATTGGTTTTCTCGTAAACATTGCAACACCTGTCTCAAATGTTCTTCATGTTCCTTCATGTTCCTCGAATAGACTAAAATGTCATCGAGAAATACCAGGACAAAGCGATCGAGGTAAGTATGAAATACACCATTCATTAAACTCATAAATACCGAAGGTGCATTCGTTAACCCAAAGGGTACTACTGTGAATTCGTAATGCCCGTAACGAGTTCGAAAAGCAGTTTTATGGATATCTGCTTCAGCTATACGCAATTGATGATAACCAGATTTCAAATCGATTTTAGAGAACACATTAGCTCCCTTAATCTGATCAAACAGATCATCGATTCTAGGCAAAGGATAACGATTCTTAATCGTAACCTTGTTCAATTGACGATAGTCAATGCAAAGCCTAAGAGATCCGTCCTTCTTTACGAAGATAACAGGTGCTCCCCAAGGGGATACACTTGGACGAATGAAACCCTTTTCTAAAAGTTCCTCTAACTGAATACGAAGTTCTTCTAACTCCTGAGTCGTCATTCTATAAGGAGCTCTAGAAATAGGCTCAGCTCCAGGAATTAGGACAACTCTAAAGTCAATATCCCTCTTCGGTGGCATTCCAGGAATGTCATCGGGAAACACATCCGCGAATTCCCTAAGAATAGGATGATCATCAAGAGATACCTCCCGACTCTCACCCTCATCTAAATCGGTAACTGTTGTTGCAAACAGTTGACATCCCTGACGAAGACATCTCTTTAATTGCATAGCAGAAATCATCCGCAAAGAGATAGGTCTTTGAATACCTACGATTTCCACTTTCGCACCTAAATCATTAATGCAACTAACTGTCTTAAGTCGACAGTCAATTATAGCATGATGAGATGCTAACCAATCCATACCTAGAACTATATCGTATGATCCTAAGGGAGTAATATATAAATCTACTAAGGTAGTTAACGTACCTATTTTAAGTTCACAGTTATGTACTAAGTTATCTACTGCTACTTTCACCCCAGAGGCGAATTCAACTTGCCATTTACCACCTTGTTTAACCGCCACAAGACCACAACGGTCAACAATGGACGGTGAAATAAAGGAGTCAGTGGCTCCAGAATCAAAAAGTATAGATACATTAACACCGTTTAACTTACCTGAAGATTCGACCACCGTATTCTGGTGATCAGCTTGGCGGTCATTAACCGCTGCATATACTGTATGTGCACGTCCTGCATCGCCCACCGTAGGCTCTGAAACTGTAGGTCGAGGTCCATAACTAGTAGAGCCTCTCATCGGACACTGCCTAGCTATGTGCCCATGCTGCCCACAAGCATAACAACCTGTACCTGTGCCTCTACCAAATCTTCTGCCACCCGAAGGTACATTGGACTGTTGAAAGCTACCCCTACTGACGGTAGACTGTGCACTCTGTGCAGGTTGATCCTGCCTATTGCGCTTGTTGCGCCACCAGTTACGACCCTTTCCTGACTGAGGACTATTTTGTTGTTGAGGTTGAGGGCTATTGTTCTTTTGAGGTGTTTTCTGTTGCTGCCCACCCTTTGTGGGTGTCTGTTGGTTCTTGGAAGAACCACCTATCTGTGCCTGTCCACCCCGTGGACCAAAACCTGTTGCAGGAGCACTCCCAATCTGCACTCTTGTGTGCCCACCTAAAGCCATAATAAGGTTCTCCTCAACTATGCGAGCCTTCTCCACTGTGACTTCCATAGTCTTTGGCTCAAAGACTCGGACACCACCACTGATACGGGCGTTCAAGCCCCTAATAAAATGCTGCACTAGCATAGGCTCATCATCGCCAATACCAGCATACTGCTTGAGTTCATAGAACCTACGTTCGTATTGCTCTACAGAAAGAGCTAACTGGCGTAGATCATGGAACTCGTCAGCCCTACGCTGCCTCCAGTGTTCCGAAAGGAACCGAGCTCTAAACCTCTTGAGAAACATCTCCCAAGACACAGAACCAATATCAATGTGGAGCTTCTGCTCCTCTAGGCCCCACCATGTAGAGGCGAATCCTCTCAAATGCACAATAGCGCACCTGGCACGGGTATTGCTACCGTAAGGGTGCATGGCAAAGCATCTACCCAAATCAAGTAGCCAGGTCTCAGCCTCTAATCCTCCTCCTGAACCATCAAAGGTAGGAGGGCATGCTCTCAGTAAATCCCTCATATGACCCGCAATGATAGCATCCTGATGAACTGTGTCCTCTACTCTCCTAGGGGATCTATCCCTCTCTCTCACAACCTCCTGCTCATCTTCCTGCCTAGGTCCAAGACGAACTAGGACCTCCTCTAAAAGTGGACGTATCTGAGAACCCTCTACTGCTGACTGTTCAAGATTCTGACCCTCATTTCTCTGACCCATCTGATCCGCTTGGTCACTATGGTGAGGTCTAGGAGGGGGAGTAACCTGAGGGATTGGCCCACGGCCTCCACCTCTACCTCTACCACGACCTCTTCCTCCTCGCCTAGGCATGTTCCTACACAAGACAATTTACGAGTCTTAGATACTGTTCAACCAAGGTTATCAGTTGCAACACTACGTACTAGGTCAACCTAATGGGCTCTAGATTACCCAGAGCGTCCAGTGTTTGTAAACCTGGCTCTGATACCAATCTGTAATGCCCCATCTAAATAACCTAAGAATGTTGCAAAGATGTTATAAAGGTGTAATAATTTTTTTTAAAGTATTAATATAATATTAAATAGTTGCATACATTCTTAGGTTACAACGACGTTACACTACTTTGAGTTTTCCTTTAGCGACTTAAGTACTTCGCATTGCTCCCAATTAAATCATAACATAAGATAACATTGCATAATATTAAATTTCCATTCAAGATAACATAGTAAAATACAAATCATTTTTCCATACATTGCATTGTTAAGATTCTACATTGCTCATCCATCTAATGAGAAAGTTCAAATAATGGATACTTTACAATTACATTGATCACCTCTTATACAAATGAGGGATGTTTTCAAATACATGTTTACAAGATACAATGATGAAGAAATAGAAGAAATCCATGTGCGAGCTCTCCATCCATGAAGCGCTCAATGCAACAAACGAACTGGGGACCCAACGGAGTAAGGTGCGCGTTCCACCCAACCATGTGGTACCCGTAGGTCCACCCCCCGTGCTAGGAGATAGTAATAAGGCTACCTAGACCAAATCTTCTAACCCTAGACACTAATACAAACACACTATAGGTTACATTGCTTCCAGATTAGACAATTGATTTGATACACTATCACAAGGTTTAAATGTTATTCTAGGTGGAGTGTCATCACAACGATGCAATGGTTACCCTGGTGTTTCTTCCTAGGTCCCGGCCCCCAATCCTTGGGTTACCCTGGTAACCTCTTACGAAACCCGGCCCCTATAGCATTCAGTTGCGGAATCGCATGTCCCTTAAGGAAACGAGACACCGATTTTCCATTCCAGGCCTTCTCAACTTATACTCATAACTGTAGAAGCTTATGAGTCATAAACGAGGCATAAGCATCTTATTACATGTTTTAATTCTATCTACTGTGTTCTTTAGTTTTCTCTGACTTACTTAACTAATCGTAAGTTACCCTGACACCACTTTGTGTGTCGGCCCTTACGACTAGCCACTCCCCTAAACATAACAGGGTTTCTAAGTTTTCATGACTAGGGTTTACCATATACAAAATTTTACATCACAAAATGATAAATAAATCATTACAGTACCAAAACCATGTTTAACCCTTGCACAAACCCAAATCGATAAGGAAAACTTTGAAAACAAACATACCCTCAATTTACCCAATTTTACTCTGGAAGACTTGAACAGTTAGATACTTTCCCGACTTGCCCAATCACAGAAATAATACAACAATTTTGAACAATTGGATATAATCTCCTACCATTTGGATACGCTAAATCCATATATACCAATTTGATAACAATATATATACATTTTCAAAATAAGAAACTCAAGAAAATTAACCATATCAATTAAATCTATTTTCTCTAATTTTCACAACTCACTAAAATATATATTCTACTCAATTAACACATATTTTCTTCTATAATATTTCCCAATATATATAACTATTAATTTCATATCATATATATACATATGTTTATATATATATATATATATATATAAATAAACAAATAAATAAAAATATTATATATTAAATACATTCAAAACAAAATTCCGAATTCTACCTAAAATCGCGAACTTTGTTTAACACCATATTTTACAAATTTCATTTAAAACAAATAAAGGTTTTGTAATGGAAGGGCTACGGATTATTCCATAGCCTTCCATTACTATGGCAGGCCGGCTGCTGGTACGCAGCCTTGCCAGGCTGCGTCAGCAGTCATCGACTGCTGTGCGCAGCCTTGCCAGGCTGCGCCCAGCACAGACTCCTATGGGGAGGGTTTTGGCCCTCCCCATTAAAATTCAATTTTTTTTTAAAACATATAAAATTTAAAACTTTGTATAAATAAAAACGAATTTTTAACAATAACAATCTTTAATACACAGAAATTTGTTCCTATGGAATTTTAAACGAAAATTTCGCCGGCGGAATTTTATTTCCATACGGCGATTTTTTTTAAAAAAAATAATAACTTTCTTCTATATAATTTTCTCAATTATAGACACACTATTTTAAAAGAAAATAACACAAATTATCAAGGTATTTCAATAATACAGAGAATAATTTTCTGGTAAAATAATTTCTACAAATTTTGGGAAAATTATTTTTGTACAGGGTAATTTTCTCCATTCACTAAAATTTTAATCCAATAGGATTTTTCCAAAATTTAACAGAAATAAGTTTTATTCAAAACCAATTTTAACAGACAATTAATTATTTATAGAAAGATTTTCCAAGATCATATACCCAGAAGATGAAATCTCATCAAAAAGATTTTCTTTACAAATGAATCACAAGAAAATCAACAACACAAGAAAAATACACGGATAAATGGCTGTGAAGAGAAGTAGCCCTTTTGCTTTTGTGAAAATAAATCCTGTAGCTCTTCAAAGAAAATCCGTGATCCACCAAAGTTACCAATAACAAATCTCCCAAACAAGATAAATTCCACAATGATATAACAACCCGAGGAGGGTAACAAATCTTAAGAATTCCAAAATTTTACCTGAGGAAGAATAATTTTGCCCGTCCAGAAAATATCCCCGAGGCAACAGAATAACCCCGTACCATTTCCCGAGATCCACAATAACCTCCGTCAAAGTTTTCAACAAACTCTTTGCAATTATGGCACTCACACACATGTCGAGAGGTTGTTGAGAAAATATCCTCTCCACCTCTCGGCAGTTTTTGCCAATTAAATTTTGCATGAAACTTATTAATTTATTTAATTTTAAAATTTGAAAACCAATTTCCTTTCAAATCACATGCAAATATTTAATTATATTTTATTTTCTAATCCACATGCATATTCTAATTTAATTTATTATTATTATTATTATTATTTTAATTTTCTAATTTAACTTATTTAAATATAATATAATTTATGCACTTACTAATTTAATCTAATTAATTAATTTATTTAATTAAATAGTTAAATCATTTTAAAGATCAACTATTTTACTAATTAAACTAACTAATGTATTAAATTATTAAATAAATAAATTTCAATTATACTTAAATATTAATTTTAATAAAATAAATAAAACACAATAACCAATATTAAACATAAGCAAATTTACCTTTTCGAAATAATTTTAACCAACAGAAACACAACACAACTTACAACTCAAAACTGAAAAACTGACCTTGTACTAAGTCTAGGGTTAAAGACCGGACTAGGATTAACCTAACTACTATCTCCCGATCAACAATTCCGTTGAGTCTTGACACGCTCAGACCTGATTACACAGGTGGAGTCGGTGTCATGTACCTGCAAATCCTGCAACCAAGCAAACAATGTACATGCATGCATATAAATATAAAGCAGTAACCAGGCACACCGTGCGGAGAAAGTCACAGATATCGCAGGGCACTCGCAAGCGAGTGATGCGATTCTGTTCTCCACACCAATACACTCACAGAAGACTAACTCAATACAAGTTGTTAGTCCATCATAAGCATATGCATATCCATAAACAACTGAAAATAATCATCTTCTCTAAATCACATCAAATCTGGAAACAATAAGCATCTCACAAAGTATCATCATGTCACACAATAATCCATCATCGCTCAAAATCAGCGATCCAAGTATCCAACAAAATAACAAAGTCTAACAGTATGAGAAAGTATCAACAGAAAGCATAACATAAACGGAGGGGTACTACATTCTGTTTAGGTGGGAGAATTGATTTATAAGATAAATGGAAGTAAATAAATTTGAAAACTTTAAATAGTTGGGTATTACGATAAAGGCTAGTGAATGATTGTAGATTCGATAAATGTTTTGATTAATTATATTTAGTTAAACAAAGGGTTTATGTAAAAGAATAAAATTAGATGATCTTTTCTAAGTCAATTTCCCTCATATTCTTTTAATAGTTGATTTGTGGGATTTCTATAAGAATAGTTCTAGAAAATACTTGTGATTGATATCAGGATCAAATTGTTGGTTTGAGTGGGTTGATCTTCGAAGGGAGATTGTTGTTATAATGTGTAAATTGGAATATATTTGTGTTTGAAAGAGTATACTTGTGAATAGTGTCTTATGGCTTAAACCATTAGATTTTACTTTCACTTCGTAATATTGTGCTATCCTTAAATGTTGGAAATGATTGATCTTTAAACTAATGTTCTTTTTTGTTTCAAGTTACTTATTATTGAATGAATGGGTTTATTATTAGAATGTGTGGTTTTATGGATTCTTTCAATGTGACTTTTCCTGAGTTGATTTTTGAGTTGGAGTTTTTCTCTCATTTTATTTATGTTGCTATTCGTTGGGAACCAATATGTGTTCTTTTGTTCTTTACCTAAGTGGCAAATTGGTTAATGTTAACTTTGTCATGATTGATGGTTCTACTTGATGAGTCAAATTGAAAAGTTCTTTGAATTATGGGTATTCCAAGAGGAGAAAATAGAGGTTTCCCTTGGATTCTCGATTTAGTTCGTATCGAAGTTGTTGGTGTTGTTGAGTGGAGTTGTTGATCTTATTTTGGTGTATTTTCTCATTATATTTATATTGGAAATAGTTCTTTGAGGTCTTGCAATTATTGCTGTCAATTCTTTGATGGGGAAACCCTAGTGTAACTTTATGAGAATCTTCCAGAGGTTTATTTTACTATTGGTTAATGTTCCTCCTTTTATGTGCCCTTGTTGTGGCAAATGTTTTGGTTTCATGTTTTTGAAAGGGTTGTACGAGAATCATGGAGATTTTTGATTATGTATTTATGGAAAGATGGGTAATGCCTTGCATGCTGCTCTGTTGTGATATAATGTTCTTGTTATGTTGTACAACCCTTGGATTTTGGTTTTATGTTTTGAGTGTCTAGAGAGAGAGAGTGGCTCTAAGTGGGTGGTCGGTGCACAAAGGGGCGCCAGGATAGCCCTCGTTAGAGTGAATTTAATAAGTGATAATTTAAATAATTAACTAGGGGGTGGGTAGAATCACATTAAAAAGATAATTGATGCCTCGTCCGCCGTTTAGTGCTATCACAGGCTAAAGGGGATTGAGAAGGCCGTGGTTGGCAAGATCGTTACCTTGTCTTCATGAAATGTTAACGGTTCCGCATGAGCAACCCTATGGAGCGGCGCCTTGAGATAGGTAGCCTGGATAACCATAGATGGAGGCGGCTCCTAGCGCTCGGGATGCCTAGATAATTCGTCAGTAGACAGAGGCGGCTCCTTGCGATAGTGGTAGCCTGGAGAATCCATGTTAAGCCATGCGATGACACTCTCCTCTAACACTCCTTATTGTGTTGCTTCTTTGGAAATCCTCTGGAAGTGGTTCTTTGTCTTGAATTGACAAAACACAATTATTTGAGATGATTTATGGTTTTACCCTATTTTCTCTTTGGTGTACTTTGAGGTCTTGTATGATCTCCTTGATATTTGACTTATGACCTTGTACCCTTGTGGTACTGTGATATGATGTTATTAGATTGGTTATTGCAATTTGGAATTGTGTCATGTTTATTAATGTAGTTTATTAGAGGTGTTTCATGATCATCCTTTGGTTATTTGGTTACTGGTCATTGCTTTGATTTATGTGATGAGATTTATGACTCTTGGATGTGATTGATTATGTCATTGTAATTCCTGAGTGTTATGATACTTTTGTATGACGTTGAGTCTTGTGGTTCTCTGCGTGGATGTTCTTGGTTGAGGTCTCTTTCTTGTTAGCTCCTAGCACGGGGGGTGGGTCTTCGGACTCACATGGTCAGGTGGAATGTGCTAAGCACCCCATTGGGTCCCCAGTCGAGGATCGAGAGGTGTGGATTGGTGCTATTGCAGTGACTCTAGAGTTGTATCTGTCTTGGAGCCAGTTTTGATACTTGTATTTCTCTAATTATTTGTATCATGGTATCTTGTGTATGGTTTCCATTCATATTTGGAACACTCTTGTATCATTGTACTTCTTAAACATTGTACTGTAATGAAATGTTAAACTTGGTGTGGATATTGGCTATGGCAGTTGTTATTCAATGTGTTAGGATGATCATGCA
>VDFB02213284.1:0-12829 GCA_007258455.2 Sequoia sempervirens
GTCCTCTACTTATATCTAAATTCTTATAAAAAATTATTATCATTTTATTGTTGTTAGGGTGGTCAGACAGATGCCTACTTCTTATTTTTTCCCTGAAATTTAAGTACCACTACATTAAAATTTCAAAATTTTACCGAATAGATTTTTTTTTTTTAAACAAACCTAGTAGTTTAGAAACTACATTCAATTTGCTACAGATTCTATTCTTACATATTTTTGAAATAATATAGATAACTTATTCAAATTTTTATGTCAAGTTTCCTAACTCTGATTTTTCTTAGTTTTTTGCCACTTAAGGCCTTGTTTTTTCCATGATGATCCTGCACATACCCTTGCATAATGACTTATATATTTTTTTCATTCAATAGTCATGTACATTAATTTATATATATATTGTAGTAAAATGGTTATAATAATTATGTAATGTTAAAATGTTCATTCAACTAGGTAAGTACCAAGTTAAAGATATGAATGCATCTATTGAGCCTCTTATCGATGAGTTAATAAAGTTATGGAATGGCATCACTATGTATGACGTCTCCAGACCAATAGGACAAAGACAATTTCAATTCCATGCAATGCTTGTATGGACAATTCATGATGCCCCAGGGCTAACACATTTTTGTGGTATGTTATAATGTTAGAGCTACACTTTAAAATATTTAATTTGATGAAGTATAGATATCATGAATGTTTTAAAATAATCTATTCATTATATATAAATTATAAAAATTGACATATTTAATCCAATTATAAATCATCTTGCGAGGTCTTCAAACAAAGAGAAAAATTTTCATGTCAATTTATGTGGCCAATGTTGGTCCAAAGAGAGAGAGAAATCTGTTCAACAAGTTTAGGAAAGTAGGTGTTTGATGAGTATAAGACTTCCTCCATAGAAATGTAAGTATTGAACTCTTGAAAAACATATTTTGAGTGGGAAGAAGGAGACTACATCAAAACCATGAAGAATGACACATCGCCTATGGAAGTTGGAATATAATAGAATTAATCATCAAGGGTTATACATCGGATCAAATTGTTTATCTATCATATATGATATGTTTTGAATTTATATTTTTATATTGTGTTGTGTTTACTCATGTTGTAATTGACAATGATTGTCATTGTTAATTTGTTTAACTTATATGCTTCATGAAGGTCATCAAGGCATTAATGGTCAGCTTCCATAGGGACTAAAAGTTATCCCAGACAATTTAGTAGGTTTCCCTACTATGGCTGACTATAAATTGTGCATTTTTTTTGATACAATGCATATATAAGAATATAACAGAAACATTATGGAAAATATTGGATGAAAGGCATGACAAAGAAAAAATTGTCAAAATTTGTAGTGACATTCAGGAAGCCAATCATGCAATGAAAAATGTCATTCAATTAAATAGCGATGGAGACCAAATTAATATAAGTGCCCTTCCTTGGTTATTAATAGAGCAACAAAGCAATGCTATAAAAGAAGTCATACAAAAAATTCAATTTCCCACAGGATTTGCTGCGAACATAAACAATATAATAACAAAGAAGGTGAATTTGGGTCAGGGATGAAAACACATGATTGGCATACCTTCATTAAGGTAATTATTATGGTATATTATATACACTTGTATAATGCATGTACTTTTCAGTGTATTTTTTTTACTACTTTTGGAAAAATAATGAAAAGATCATTTTATAATTGTTGCAGTACGTTCTACCTCTATCTCTCCCAGACAACTTCGACAACAATGTCAAACGAGTTATATATGATCTTGGAAAATACATGGGGTAAGTAGCGATATTTGTTCAATTCGTTGTATAGATCTTATAATTGCCATTTGTTTTACTTTTTATGTAATATCCTATATATTTTTGTTAAATATCGTTAATATATTTGTGCCTTGAATCACTTGTAGATGGCTATCATCTAAAGAAATCCATAAAGAAGATATAAATTATTGGAAGAGAAAAATTCCTCGTCTAATGTGTGAAATGCAAAAGTGTCTACCTTTGACATTTTTCAATGCACAAGAACACTACCTCATACACTAAGTTGAGGAGATTAAATTGTGTGGACCTATACACATAAGGTCAATGTGGATGGTTGAGAGGCACTTGAAATTTTTGAAGGCTTTGGTTAGACAAAGAAAACATCCTGAGGGTTCTATGGTGGAGGTATATATGGTATACCGGACCATGGTGTACATTAGTGAATATCTTCCTAAGTTTGCAGCAAAGATCCATTTAGATCGCATTTGTCCCTAGCTCCATTAAAAATTTGAAGGAGTACCTGTTGGGGAAAGGTAGATTGAGGAAAGTGAGAGGTAATTATAAGATGGTCATGGAGATTAATTGGAATGCATTTTACATATGGTTTTTATGTATATTGTACTTATTTAATTTTTAATCTTTAATATACATTAATTATAAATTAAGGTCATATACTATGGTATTTAACTAATTATATGTTGTTTGTGAATTTCAATTTATTTTGGTATAGTTGGTCAAGAGTGGGATGCACTACATTTGTACGTCACCAACAATCTTGATTAGATGATGGTATGGATTGAACGATGTCAACAATCTGGTCGCACATTAACATGGGAAGGTGTGGCTTCATTGGCTAAAGAAGCTCATCGTAATGGAGATTCCAATGTTACAAAAAGGGAAATTGATTTAGCATATGGTTTAAGAGATAAAAAGGTACGTATAAATATATTAATCACCCATATTTAATTATTTTCAAGTATATTGAGGTATATATATCTTGAGATTGTTTTCTTTGCATACATTTGGCCAAGAATAAATATGTTTATCAACTGACGATATTGCAATAATTTTTACATGTTTGACATATTACAGGTGAAACACCACAAGGCTATGTGGTGCAATGGTTGTAAATTTTGAATCAAAATGTTGGATGAAAACTTGTGATTCTGCTATAACTATAGTCTTTCAGGTGACTAATGTTTCATCTAAAAGTGACATACATCCAAAAGTCTCAGAAAATTGATACTATGGGATTTTGGATGATATACTTGAGTGTAACTTTAAGTCCTTCAGATTAATTTTGTTCGTCGTCCTATGGTACAGGCTACGATTGAATGAAAATGATCCTGAGAGAACTGTTATTGAACATGATAATGGATTTACCATGGTTAATATAGGGTTGATTGAGCGAGCTGGAAATGAGCCCTATGTTCTTCCAAGCCAATGTGAGCAGGTATTTTACTCAGAGGTTCCAGGTAAACTAGGTTGGTCATTTGTTGTTAGACATGATCCAAGAGGAAGGTTGGTAAAGTATAATGTGGTGGAAGAAGATACCGAAGAACTAGAAGATGATGTAGATGATGATCAGGATCAACGATTAGTTGATGATGTCCCTAATGAAGATGTTGAAGAGGAGGAACTAGATTATGATGATGTAGGAGTTAATGTTCATGAAGATGACATCTGTGTGGATGATGACATTATTGAAACTAATATCGATGATGGTGATGATGATATGACCAATCTTTACAATGTCGAATATTGATGGGATGATACATACAAAGAGTTGGATGAAGAAGAAGATCAATGACATTGACATGTATAAGTTATGCGATTATATTATCTATTTGATATTAATTTCTTGATAGAATTATATTTGACTTATGTGGTTACATAGTTAATTCATGATATTTTTTAATTTTTATGCCATTACATAATTAATTTAATGATGTACTTTTTAATGTTTGAAAGGTCAAAAAATTAAAACATTTCAATAGTGATGTTAACAACCTTGAAATTAGTGTGTTTTATGTTTCATGTGATTATAAAAGATTAAAAAGTCAGTTGTAGAGGTGGTTGTTCAGTGGTTGACGTGTATGTTGGTTCCCTAAAAATCTAAATTGTCTCTTAATATACCTATGGAATTGCCAATTCCAATCGGCGTACTGGCGACCTGGACTAACCGATCAGTATCTTTAAAGCCTCAGACACTTCTGCTCAAGACCTGTGATGGTGATCCCTTTAATGTAAGCTTACAACCTCTCAAGACCATTATTATAAACAACATTAACAATAGCTGATGATCTCACTTAATAGCTCAACACTATAAGATAATATCAACTAGAATTGGATGTTCATAGACAATATCAACTATCTGGAGTGTGAGATAAGTAGACACAATCCATTGTATAAGATAGTCAATGATTTACACTCTAGCAAGTACTGTGGCAAAGCCAAACAAATACCGAATCCACAAATATCACCTTAGATCAAGGCTACATATCCATCAAGCAGGTCAAATTCCTGCTACCGTAGAGGTTTATAATAGATTTTAATACACCACATAAGATCCTCGACACAGCCAGACAATTTCACCGACATGCATTCTAACCTGTATCTACTTATCAACTTTTTATATTAACATTCCACGATAATCCTTCCCATTCACATTTTGATTAATTCCTTGAATCAAAGCTACCAGGAATCATACACACCACAATAATAGTGAGATGGATAAAACAACTTTAGTTATTTCATTGAAAGTTTAGATATGCATGTACAATGGAGAGACATGAGCTTGAATTCTTCTTGATTTCAACTCAAATGCTAGTACCTGCTATACAACATTAAATCTCTATGAACTCAAAACCTATTTACATAATGACTCAAGACCAAATTGCATTTCTCTTAAAACCATCATACTTTTACAATTCACCAAACTTCACTCTAGAGACTCCTACTAAAAGTATCTAACTTACGTAACCCATACTTCTGGCCTTGAAATCCTTCTTATGGAAAATGAAGGAGAAAACAAGCACCGGGCCAAAAAGTACACCTGTCACCAGTCAATTGGAGCACCTGGTGATATTCTAAAATTTGTTACAACAGCCACCACCTTGAAAAATATTCTTGTTCAAAAATTGTTACAATAGCAATCATCCTGGAGCATATTCTCGTTCATCATGTCGGTGGAGGAAGGTTGATGCAATAACAAAAAACCACGCGAAACCCACACCAAGAAAGTCATCCATACAAAACTGGAAACGTTGTAACCGCAACATCTGATTTGCCACCTATCGGTAGCCCACTCTTTTTACTCATCATCATTCAAATACTTAGCCACCCACCTCTAGTATTCTTCGTCACTTGGCCAGTCAAAATCAATCACCTCTTTTACCTTTGTACTATAAGGAAAATACTTTACCGCTACCTGATTAGCATCTCTTTCAAAAGATTCCAAAAATGAGCCGGTACCAATAATCTTATCCATAAAATTTACCAACAAATCATAATCTGAGTCATCACAAATTATTTTTATTTGATTATTTATATTCTTTACTTACTTGATCCCATGGCATTGTTGGGGTGTTCGATTCCCATTGCTCATCAGCTTATATTAGGTAATGTAGTGTTACCCCCAATCATCGTAGTTCTTTACCAATTCCTAATCTTCCTATTTAGATCATCCTGGGTAAGGTTTGAAAAATTTTGCAATGATTTCACTAATATATAAGTAGGCTTCAATGATTGGGGCTTGTTATTTACATCAAACCTTGAGGCTTTATTGATAATATCTAGATCATTTTCCATAGGGATCCAATTTTCAATTATTGGAATCACTATCCCCTAATCCCTATCAATATTCTTGATTGCTTCAAATAGAAAAGAATACAAAGAATGTATAGAGGGAAGTTTATTATCCACCTTTTCATTTGAATGCTCCAAAATAGTAGTAACAATTTTTTTTTCTTTTGAAAGAAAACCCTCCTCTTTTACCCTTAGTGATGTCTATAATTTATCAATTTTCTGCATGAGCTGCCACTTTGTTTGATCAATAGCGACTCTATTTGTTCATCAACTTGTTCTAGAGGAAGGGTAAGAGCATGATTTTGAATGGGAGATCATGGTGTAGAAACATTTGGAGAAGTAGGAGGCATTGACCCTATTGTGGGAGGTGATGTGTTGGTTCCTGGAGCATTGGATGTTTCCCTAGTATGTCTATACTTGAACCTTTCTACTTCAGTTTGCAGCTCAACATTCCTCTGTTGCATTTTACTATATTCTTCAATTAAAATGTTATACTTCTCCATTAGGCTCTTTCTTTTAGCCTCCTCCCTTTCAGCAGTCTTTTGGGCCAACTTGGCCACATTCACACTTAAACTAGTGGCTTCGGTTGTTGTAGTCTCTGAAGCCCTCTTTATTATTAATCCTCCTTTGAAATTTTGATTGATATTAGTAATGTTTGGCTTTCTTCCTTGTGGAGCCAATGCCCAAACTGCCAAGGTCTCATATTCTTCACTGAAGGCAGAGTTTTGTAATGTTGCCTTAACTTCTTCTTCAGAATCTTGAAAAGGATTCTTGGACTTTATAATGGCATTGAAAACCACTACATTTGTGATGTCCCATTCAGGAAAAATCAAAACACCAGTCTGATTCACTAGTTGTCTTCCTTCTTCAGGAGTGATGTTTTTGAACTTTTCCATTAGTTCAGCTTTCACTTCTTCATCATTCTCCTGATCTAACCTATCAGGCCTTAGTTCTCTTCTCTCATTGCATTTATTTTGATATTCCTTAAATTTCATCCTCCATGCCAATTGTAAGAATACAGGAGTCTTTACAAATGCATTGTCATCTAAGAACTCCTTGCAAGGCTCCATTCTTGCATCCTGCACACTCTTACCCTTCATATCCAAATCAGATAGAACCAATTCAGCTGACCTAGGATGGGATGACATACGAACCTGCATGTCTTGAATAGTAACAATGATTTCATTTGTGAGATCCTCAGGTACGTGATCAGTTCTTTGCCTCTTAGGGCTTGGCTTAGGTGGTGGTGATGGGGGATTGTGCTCTAGTGAAGATTTTAATTCAATGATTTTGACAACCCAGGTACTTTGAATTTTGGGCCTGTTCGTGAAGGCACCTTCATTATTTTCTTCCCTTTTCTTTCTAATTCTTCTTCATCATTGGTAGTACCCCTTTTCCTCCTATAGATGGGCCACATTTTTGTAGGCTGACATACTGGCCTTATTTCAATTGGCATATCCAGACTTAGCCTTAAATTTATCTTTTTGGTTGTCAAGGTGTCCATTATCTCCTTGAAATTCTTTATTAAAAAATCAATTCTCTTGTGGTATAGAGTGAATTCCATCAACGGATCATACATCAGATCCATTTCATGCACAATATCTAGTAGCTTACTATAAGCTATCCATTTTTCCTTGTTCAATTCCTATCTATTTAAATCAAATTCATTCCTGATTAGGTCCTCAAGGAAATTGAACTCATGTGCAAATTTTCCACCTTTTATTCTTTGTCTGAAAAGAGAAAAGAAACCTTCAAGATCATGTTGCCGCCTTGGACCAAATCTCAAATGGTAATCAACAGAGAATTTGTCAAAATGTGTCCAACCTCCCTTTAAAAATGTAAAGTTAGAAACTACTGTATAATCAAGGAATAATGTTCCCTTCCCCTTTCCAGTTAGGTTATTTTTATGAATACACCCCATCTGCCACATAACTTCTGCAAACCCTAGTCTTGGTGGCACATTATATGGCAGTATGTGAGGGGTTCCTTGAAATCCATATATTCTCAGGTCAGTGCTGACTGGATATGGGATAATGTCACCCCAGTTATGTAAAATCCTCAATTCTGGTTTCCTCTCCTTTGGCCTAAGGAAATCATGCACTTCCTCAGGGATCCTAGGTACATTTACGATCAATCTAGCCCTCAATCTTGCAGCAAAACAATTATCAAATTGCACATAACTGGTGCTTTCCTTATTATAGGACAAATCTATAGCCCATATCTATACTAACAATCTTTCTTCATTAACTGATTGTCTTAAGTTCATCTTCTCAGCAAAGAAATTAGCATTCCTAAATAAGAACATATGCATCAACATGGAATACAAAAAGAATTGAGTACTAGTATCACCATTCTGTAGCTTTGACAGTCCTTCATCTATCCTCTCCACCAAAAAAGAAGAAAATTCATATGTTACGAAGAAGTTAGGGTGTTGTATTTGTACCCCCATGAACATGTATGCAATCAACATTACTGCACCAGGGCTGAAACCCAAAATATGACATAGTGAATAGAAAGTAGCCAGGAAAGGCTTTCCAAAATAATTCAATCTGAAGGGTTCCTAGTCACTAGGGCTAATGTGAAATTATGAACCCCCTGCCTTAACTAGATGAGGTGGAAGTAGCTTAACCCTAAAAAGAGATTTCAATTTTGTATACTCCTACTTCATTTCTTCAAGATTAATAGGAGCCAAGTCATCACTTGGCTCACTCAAATTAAAAGTCTGTTGGATAACATCTTTGTTAATTTCTAATAGAACCCCTCCATCATTATCTCTAATTACCCATGTGATAGGGTCATATCTTTAGGCCACTGCTCTAAGTAAGTCCACATCAGGGAACACATTTGGAACAACCAGCTTTCCCATGTTGTACCTCCATCCATTTGAAAAAGGATGAAGCAAATTCCTCTGTCCATACCATAATCTAAACATTTCTAAGCCTATGAGGGGAACCCTAGCATCAACAATGTTGGAATTATTACACACCAACCCCTCCCCTAGGATTTTCCCTCACATCAACACCAAACCTTTCCTTCTCTTATTTGTTGATAATGGAAATTGATCTAGGAAATCATTATACAAGTTTCTTTTCAAATACTCAATGTGGCTAGAGTGATGCTTGGTTGGCACCATTTTAGACAAACTAGGGCCTCACTACAATGTTACACTTCAAGTTGCTATGACTAAGTAGATATAGGAAATTACAGAGTAAAAATACCACAATTCCTCACAATTTATGATTAAACAATAGCCATAACAAAAGATTTTAATGAACTTAGTGATAAGCATAGTAGACCCCCCCTTCCCAAATTTAGGTGCAGAATGACTAGGAAATAGAGAAAATAACTCACGGCTTTTTTCGCACAAACTACAATTTATGGCTGCAGCTGCTCGCAATTTCACCTTTGGCTCTGAAACTATTTTCACGAAATAATTGGATGATTCATAATACAAATGAGACAATTAAAATAATTTTATGTCAATCAAATCTTGCCAATAGATGTCTCATCTACCATTAAAGCCCACTCGCAGGCTGCACGAAGGGCTCCAACCATAATTTGATACATATTTAAATTTGAGTCGTTGATCCTTCAGTTTGATCATATCATCAACGACCATCTTCAAAACAGGCTGACATAATCACCAACATGGCAATAAAGGGTCCCACTATGTCATATGTTATGAAGGAATGCCACGTGGTGGTTGCCTATGATATCATAATCATTTGATTTACCATCACAGTATGGTAGGCACCGTCGATCTTTTTACCATAAATCCTGCTCCAAAAATGGTCGTCGTCCTTTCCTTTAACTGTTGAGCAGCTTTTCCCTTAAAATCATAACATCTGTGTTGAAATAAAACACGTGCATCTTACAAGCTCATTAGTAATCCACCCCGTAATACATTTAAAACTGGTGAACACTTTCTTCACTCCTTAGGCTTCATTGGATGAGACACGTGGCAGGCACCCGTGACATCATGATCCCAAAATTCCTAATCGCTTGATGGCAGGCACCGTCAATCTTGAAGAGATAGCTCATCAATGGTCACACAGATTTCATCCTTTGGGAATGACATGTGGCACCCACCTATGATATCGCGATCCCTGTAATCCCTGATCACGGGATAGCGAACGTCGTTGATCTAGTTCCTTTAACACAGTCGCCAGCTATGTCGTTAACATTCGAGTAGCTTTTCCAGTGAGATTATAACATATCTGTCGATTTAGAACATGTGCGTCTCAAGAGCACTTTAGTAATCTGCCTCTTAATACATTTAAAGCCGGCTAGTGTTTCATTTACTCTTTAGGCTTCATAGGATGAGACACATGGCACCCACCCATGATTTCGCAATCAACCCAAGCACCATCATGGGATGGTGGGGAATGGCTCAGATAAAATGGTAGTTGGTCAGCGATAGCTCAAATTTGATCCCCCGGATAGAACATGTGGCACCCGCTCATGATTTCGCGATCCTTCTATTCCCGATCACGGGATGGTGGGCACCATTGATATCTACAGGAAATAGATCAACGGTAGCACTAAATCAACCCTTGCAAAATAAAAAAAATCATTAAAAGGAGAAGTGGGCATTACTAGGGGACGACAAATAAAAAAATTATGTTTATAGAAGAAAAATAAAATAAATTTACAATTTGTTTTATAATTTCACTTTTAACTCTAAATGTATGTTCACTCATTAAGTTGTATTTTTTTTACAATCACATTTTTATTTTACATGTTTGTTTATAAAATATAAAGATGAATTAAGAATATATTAGAAATATTTTTCTTTATATTATATAGCATTCATAACATTAAATTAACATAGAATAATTTCACAATATCACTTAACCAATTAAGAAAAAATTAATCATTACTATGCAACATTATTCTCACATCAAACTAACAAATAAACACATTGAAAACAAATTTATCTTTTTATATTATAACATTCATAACTTAAACCTTTTATACACAATATCAAGTTAATTATAAAAAACACAAAATTATTTATAAGCAACTTAATTTTTTTAACAATTTAGTAAAATATAATTTAATATAATTAAGAAAAATTAAATAAGAATTATAGATAAATTTATGAAATATTGATTTGCTTATCAAGAAAAAATCAATGATAAATTTACTTATTATAGATAAATTTACTTACCAATCTATTTTAACCATCAAGAAAAAATTAATCATTAATGATTGCAACATTATTGGCACATCTTTTAAACTGACAAATAAACATTGAAAACACATTTATTTTTTATATTATAACATTCATAACTTAAACCTTTTTATACACAATGTCAAGTTAACTATAAATTGTATAGAGTTTAGATTTTCTATATCTCTCATATATCAACATAGGTAATTTTGAAAATATTTTAAATTATATAATTTCAAAAAAAAATTGAATGAATTTATAGAAGATTATTTTTATTAAAGTGATAGAATCTAATCCCAATACTAACATTAATTATAAGTCTAACTATAACCCCAACCCTAAAACTAACACTAATTAACTTCAAACCTAACTCTAATTTTATATCCAACCCTAAAAATAACTATATATACCCAAAATCATTAAAGTCTTAATACTAACCCTTTCTTGCTCCTACTGAACTCTTAACACTAACCCCAAGCTCTCCATCATAGAACCTTAATCTTTACTCCCTTAACCCCAACCCTAATCCTAATTGAATCCTATACCTAATTTTACTCAATTCTATCCCGACACTTTCAAACTAATTGAACTCCTACAAGCCAGGGTTAGGGTTCAATTGTGTCTCAGGTGCTTGGCGATTAGGGTCAAAATCAAATAGGATTATGGTTGAGTTTAATTTGTTGCTACTATTCACTTAGGTTAAGGTTCAATTAGTATTCAATTTGGGTTAGGGATCAATTAGGGCGCTTCTAATTAAGGTCAGGCTAAGGTTAGTCTAAATTAGGGCTAGGATTGGAGATAGTATTCACTCATGCAAGGGTTACTGGGCTCCATTTTAGGGTTAGGGGTTAAATTAGAGTTCTCAGGGTTTTGATACAATTAGGGTTAGGTTTCAACAATACCTAGGGTTATGATTACAGTTCAATTAGTGTTAGAGTTAGGGTTATAATATGAGTTCAATCAGGTTAGGGTCAAGGTTTAATTAGTGTTAGAGTTAGGGTTGCAATAATAAAATTTTCCATAATCATATGGAAAGGCATTCAATTGGATTCATATACAAATGCATAAATAAGAATTGGTAATTAAGAATTATCTAGAACTAAAGTTATAACAACAAATACAATCCTTAGCTTAATCATTTGTTCTTTGTTAGGGGCATGTGCAGGATCATGGTATGCCAAAAAGTGGCAATGGAGAAAAAAATACGTGTTTCTACAACTCAAAAACGCGAAAATGGTGAGTTGACTTTTTGGAGCTGGGGTGACTACCGAGGCAGAGGGAAAACTTAGTTTTAGGAATCGGATATCCAATCCAAATCGGATATCCGATTTGGATCGGATATCTGATTTTGTTGAACTATATAAAAAAACCACTCATTCCGACCAAGACAAAAGGGAAAGTTAGTTCTAGGAATTGGATATCCGATTTTTTTGAAGTATATATACTAAAAAAGGCCCGCGACCAACAAATTCTCATTTGTTTTCAGCTCATCGGCGGTGGGCTCACAGTGGACAGCGAAATCCGATATCCGATTTGGACTGCATCTCTAACAGGTAAATTTCTTTATTTTTTATCAAATTTTCAATTAGATTTATTTATTTTTAGTTTATTTTTTTCAAAATATTGTTTTTTGGTAGAAAAACTAGGGTTTTTTGGTAGAAAAACAAAAAACCATAAAAAATAGTAAGAAACTACTTATTTTAAAAATGTAATGGCATTTCCATAGCATACAGACATTGAGAGCAAATAAAATACAGAGTTCAATCCATGTATTATAGAAAATAGATTTTTGTTGGTTATATTCATATCGCTGATTACATTGCACAAAACATACTACAACTGCATAAATATCAAATGGTGATAGTTGTCGATGCTACCACATTTTTCATACATGTCTACCAAAGCATTTTATCAAATAGTTCATTGCCTTGCTGCTATGGCTAAAACCCTAAAACAAGTGCTTTTGAACAAGTTATGGATGCTTGAAAAGATCTATCAAAGCATAATAGTAAGCAATAGCATAGACAAGGTAGTGAACTGTTTCAAAAAATGCCTCAAAGAAATGTGGTCTCATGGTGATGGAAT
>VDFB02213286.1:0-28024 GCA_007258455.2 Sequoia sempervirens
TGATGCCCATTATTTGAGCCTTCTTCCTATTTGATTGCATAATTCACTTTTCCATATGCTTATAGGTCAATTTTAAGGCATCAACAATCTTCTTGGGCATAATCATAGTGCTTGCTCTAGAATCTATCATGGAATTGTACAATAGTGTCTTACCAATTATTATTGCTAAATAGTAGGGCATAGGTTTTGATTTACTCATCTCTATATTGCTAAATAGTAGGGCATAGGTTTTGATTTACTCATCTCTATACTTGCATTATGGAGAGTGGTAGGTTGGTCAATTAGAATGGTTTCCTTAATTCTACTATCTTTTCTCTGGCATTAGTAATGGGAAAAGTAATAAAACCACAAGATTCACAACCACACTATTCACACCCTTAGAATAATGATGCAATATGATGCATAATAAGTTTGCTAGATTCTTTTTATTCCTTGATGCTCTCTTGATTGCACATGCTAATTCTTGAATGATTCTTTTGAATTAAGATTAATCTTTTTAAATATACCACCCTAGCATGCAATTTGAAATAAGTTGTGTTTTGGTTGGCTCATGGTTGCTAAGAAGTTGTGTTTTGGTCGGCTCATGGTTGCTAAGAAGGGAAAGAAACATAGATCCAAATTAAGAAACTCAATTTTAAAGATTTGACATTTAAATCTGCAACTCCAGAAATGATCTAAATGAATTCTGCATATGAAGATCTGAACTAAGGTGCTCAACAGCTAGATGTGTAGATCAGATCCAGATCATAAATATGGGTGATGATAGGAATAAAAGATTTTTACTTAAAACACATCTTACACGCTAATCAATGCATCAAAGACAATCTAATCACTTTGGACCCAAAAATAATAAAAATGGGTATTTTCACCTTTAAGGCTGTGCAGATTTGCCTTGCCTTTAAACGGTGGAAATATCATGAAAATATAGTGCTTTACATGCCCAACTCCAAACGAATATGTTCCAATATCTGCTTAAATTGTCAATCTCATCCTACATAGCCATATTTTTATTAGTACTACATCTACTAAACTGATAAATGATGCAGAAGCAGGGGATTTGCAAACTGATAAACACAAATCTTAAATGTTCCATCCACATGGTCTCAATGTTTTATAGTACCATGAAATCAAATTAACAAAAAAGAGACTACAATACAATGCTTTGAATTAATTCAGGATTATTCTGTTCTCTGCTTATAGCAGCTACGACTCACTATCATAAGAAGCCCAGTTACAGACTTCCACCAAGTCTTCTTTGGCTGCTCATAAACTCAAAAAACTCTTATACAATTGACTGCCTAAATAAACAATATATCTACTTGAGAACCCCCATCAACAAACGAGGTGTAAGAACCAAAGAGATTTTTATAATCCAAGATTCTTAAGTACAACAAGTGAACCCTAACAGCAAAAATGGAAGGGAAAAAGAAAAGAAAAAACTTCAGCAGCATGAATACTTTGACTTGCAAGCATCGTCTCCATCAATAATTTTAACCCTGTCCAAGGACAGTTCAGATTTATAGGAGTCAGAGTTCAACACTTTCCTACTCACACTGTTGTAAACCTCTCTAACCACAATCTGGAAGGCGGACATGACATTTGTGTTATCCAAGGCAGAGGTCTCTATGAAAAAAAGCCCCTCTGCTTCAGCAAGGCTCTTGCCATCTTCCACTGACACTTCTCTGATATGCTCCAAATCACATTTGTTTCCCACAAGCATTCTCACCACATTGGTATCAGTGTGCGCTGCAACACCCCAAAAAAAAAAGTTAAGAGCTGAAGCCATTAAGCATACAAAATCAGGTGTTCAACAAACAGTCTAGTGGTAAGGTACCAATATTCATGATTATGGCTTAAGTTTAAAGCCAATTAAACCACGCTCTATAAATCACAATGCAGCCATTGGATGTCAGTATATATTTCTCCTAATATGCACCTGTACATTCCTGTGCTTATGAGCCATGTTTATATCTACATATAAAAGCGACAATTATGATGAAGGCCAAGAAAATGGATCAGGGTTATCTATTTTAAGTAGAGTGTCTATATTTGGGTCCTTTTGTGAATGCAAGTTTAAGGAATCGAACTGGGATCATTTCAGCTGTAAATTGTAACCCACCCAGAAAGACCAAACCAGAAGTTTCCAACCTAAAATACCCATAAAGAATTAAACAAAATAACTTACTGGGGAATTTTAGATTGTTACTAAAATACTCCACTCCAAAAAAATTAAAATTATATTATAAAATATATATTACACCAGAATAGCCCTTAGGAGTAGATCAGACAGTCAAAGATGTTGGAAAATATGAATGATGGTCGGTTCGATTCTCCCAAATTGACCCTGCGTGAGTGGAGGGCAGCTCATACAGATGGAGGTTATAATAGTGTGTGTTAGGACTTCACTTGCAGGTCCCATCAGATATTGATTCGTCTATTTAGAAAAAAACTTACAACAAAAGTTCATGGCGAGATTAGAAAGAAAACAGGAAATTGGGTTCACTGTCACATGTCGAAGATATCAAGCACAGAGATTATCATAAGCGAAGTTAATACGCCTTGACAATTGCAGGGAAACGAGATTTGAATTATTATAGTTAAAGAGGTTTTGAATTGGATTTTAAACTAACTCACGGAAGTAAGTTTGAGAACATTAAAAAATTTAGTTTAAAATTCTCATTTAGTACGCAATGCTTACAAATTTAATGTCATGCAAATTTGCAGTCAACAAATCGTTGAGCAGTTTTGTTCTAAAATTCTCTCGTTGCACATTTTGTTCTTCCAAACTTTGCACCTTAACTTGATTGAATCATGGTCACAATGTGAAACACTTTGTTTACCTCCATCCATTTTCTGGAGTATTCGTAGAGATATTATTTGGCATCTATACTAATTGGCAGAAGATCTTAAACAGTTGGCATTTGTTTTATTATTTAAACCATTCCAAGCTCCAAATTGTTGTTAAAATACAGCTGTACAGTGTAGACACCTCAACATCAAATAGGGTGTACAAATTGATCGTATCTTAAAAACCAAGAGATCAAACATATCTTGGGACAAGCTTCAAGATTCAACTATAATAGTAACAAAATATCTCCTTGTTTTACTTGTATTTTGTTTGAGACGATCATTGTCCTTGTCCAACCACTTGCCCTGTTTTAGGTCTATCTCAAGCTCTGCTACAATCATTGCTCCTTGCTCAATTTTGGGCTCCTCCCCAATTCAGAAATTGTTAATAAAAAATGAAATTAATAACAGTTTTACATCTACACTATCTTTAATCACAGTCATGGGCAAAAAAAACATTGCAGATGTTTTAGAATTCTTTCTAAGATCAAACATGGGTTTGGATCAAGTACCCCCAAAATGCAGTTACTATGAGCAAAATTAACAAAATACTGCACAAAAACATAGCCAAATTACAAGCCCACACAACTCCCTAAACCAGAAACAACAATCTTACAGAGCTCAGCATATAACAAATCACTGGACAAAAACTGTTCAGTACGGCATTACTGTTCACCCCTGTTAACCCCAAAAAAAAATGCTTCAGAGAAAAGCGAAAAGAACATTCCAGAAAGAACTCACTCACTCTTAAGCTCTTCAAGCCACCGTGCAACATTCTCAAACGTAAGCTTGCGGCTAATATCATAAACAATGAGGGCCCCCACGGCTCCCCTGTAATAAGCTGAAGTAACAGCACGGAACCTTTCCTGGCCTGCAGTGTCCCAAATCTGAGCTTTGATCTCCTTTCCGTCGATTTCCATGATCTGGGTCTGGAACTCCACGCCTATGGTTGCCTTTGAGTTGGGATTAAACTCATTCCGAGAATACCTGGACAGCAGATTCGATTTCCCCACCGCAGAGTCCCCAATCACCACTATTTTGAACAAGTATTCTTCCATCAGAATGCAGAATGTTAGTTTTAGTGTTACGCCACAGCCAAAACCGAGCTAGATCGGCGGAACACAGAGCATTATTGTCGGAAGTAGAAAGAAATTGTGGTGCCTTGCCTTGGCCTTTATTCTGAGCAATCGGCGGAGCGGTGTTGGTGGTGTTCTGATCAAAAATATTAATTTCTTCCGCATTTAGTCAGTCAATGCCTTAGTTGTCATTGCCCTTGGTGTGAATGCGTGTGGGGATCTGGGAATCACAGGGCGTCTAAGCAAAATCTAATGAAATTATTGATTTATGCCTCGAACTAGAACTAGAGACGAGTAAAGGCAGATAAGCCTACAATTTTTGTTATCTACTCTATGTGCTGGACATAAAACATTATACACAATTATTAACGTGACAGAATTTTGTTCCCATGTTACAATGAGTAGGTTTAGTGATTTAAAAAAAAAAATCAATTTGAAAATTGGTTTGTTTTTGATATTTTAGTTTTTAATTATATAAAATTGTAGAGGATAAAAGTGTGTATTTTGTATTTTTACTTTCTTTGTGTCTTATTTTGTGTGGATATAAAATACTTCTATATATTTAATGTACAAATTGATTCTAATTAAAAATATGTCATTTTAGTATGTTAATTTTTTTATTTCAGATTAAAAAAAATCAGAAATTTTGTCTTTTTGATTTAGGTTGTCCATTATTTTGTTCCAAACTAAAATATACATTAGTATAGTTTCGAGAGCTTTTAAATTCAGTTGTGTATTTTTATTTTGTCCCCCACTATTTTAGTATAGTCAATGTTGAGTTTTAAATCTCTTATATTTGTAGATTGGGTTTTAGCATTGTGATTGTTACTCTTAGATTTGAGTATTAAAAGTTTCAAACTGTGTGTCTCAAACTTGTATTTAAGGACATTATCTTAGGTTATTTTGATCATGATGTATTAGCATCTTCTATCAAAATTTAGGTACAAAAAACTTAATCTTAATTGCATTAAACTTTATATTCCCTATCTAACATGTTTTCAATCTTGTTGTTTTACTATGTATATTTTTACATTCAACATTTTTAATCATACTTAGTGATCCTTCATCATCCTCTTTTTAATAATTGATCATTAAGATGATCCAAAATGTCAAATATAATAAATACACGAAATAATTATAACTATAATTCTTCCTATTTATTAAATACCCTTAAAATATTTCTTTATCACGAGAAACAAATTAATTCTATAAATCCTAAATCTGAATATAAAATTTAAATATGAATAAAAGGAGTTAGGAACAAAAGTGCATGCACAACTTAGTCCTAGGCTTCCAATCCCTAGAGAGAAAGAAATGTTATTTTATTGGTTAATGGACTTTGTTCGTCATGATTTTAGAGTGTTGCAGTGATGAGGTTGGGTGATGTTAATGAGTCGTATCTTCTAGAATTGCCCCGGTAATTATGGGTGTTGTTCTTTAATGATGGGATTCCCTCTAACTTCTAAACATCATGCGCCACAAATTCTCACGAATGATTGCGACGCTTGGCATTAGGGTTGGAGGTGCGCATGTGCATTCTTTACTTGCCTGTCACAACTGAAGTTGACAAGATGCTTTTAAATCTATTAACAAAAAGAACAATACCGAATACCACCTTATGTCGTCCACAATTATTCCATTTAAAATTCTATATTTTTGGTAAATTCCTATAAAATAGTTGTACAATTAGCCTAAATATATCTATCCAAAAATGTCTATTTATTTAAAAAAATATTTATATTTTATGTTAAATTAATTTTATTTATTATATATATGAACACAAATGTTTTTGATATAACAAGCAGCAAAAACAAGGATGATGTCCTGTCAAAACAAGGCAACCAAGGCCATCCAAAGCAAACACATTAACAACATTGTGACAATAAAGTAAACCAAGCCATCAACCCCAACAAATCATATCAAAAACTCCAAAACAACACTAAACACGAAATAATAAAAAGAGTTCATCATGCAGGCATGATACAAAGCAGTCGAGTCCATAGACCCCCAAGGGTCAAACTAGCCATAAAACAACATATACATACTAAAAGTCATAGATAAACTATCAAAAAACTTAAAGAACCAAAAGCTTAATTATTTTCTTCCATGCATGATTTGTCTTGAATAGTAGTCGCCAATCCGTCGTGAGGAACTTAAGCAGTTCATTAAAGCTAGTGTCTTCCTCACCATCGTCTGTGACCTTGTCCTTCTGTAGCAGATATAAACTAGTTGCCGACTTGTGCATGACCTTTAGGGAAAAGTGTGACACTTCTTGAACCTTTTATTCCAATATCTCGATTCTCCCTTTCAGCTTGTCAATTTCATCCCCCGCTTGTTCCTTTTTATTATAATCTTCTTTTAAGGGGGCATTTCCCTTAGTTGTATTAAAGGCCTGGGGTTTAATGGCAAAGCCCTTCTTCAAACTTTTAGACATGTGGGAGGCACTACTCGCCTCGTTTTCTGGAAAGAATTACAACATCCTGCACCAAGGCCTTATGTCTAGGCTTTACCATTTTCATATGGTCCTTTGCCCTGCTCGGCCTATCACTATGCAAGAAGTCCCTTGTCCGCCCGCTCTTAACAAAACCCCAGTTTCCTCTACTCCCCTTCTGCTAGCATTTTGGATGTGTCGGGCCCAAGCAAGAAAAAATGCTTAAAAAATCCCGCTTTAAAAGCCCTTCCCCATGGTACGTCCCCTGCGATGGTTCTGGGGGAAAAGGGTAAGGATAAAAAACATGTTGCTCCTACCCCGAGACCGAAGGCCAAAGCTTCTAAGAAAACAAAATTATGCCTCCACCAAATTGATTCTGATATCGAAATCACTGAAGAAGCTAATACCCCCTGTAGATCCAATAGATTTGTCTTTAAGCAGGATAAAGTGGGAAGTCTCAAGGAGGCTTCAGATTCAGATAATGGTATGGGGGTATGAACACATAAATGTTATTGTTTACATTGTTTAAATTTTATTTTTGTTTTTTCTAGATTTTTAATTTGGTTAATTATTTAAAGTTTATTTTTCCATTCAATTTGTGTCCATCAATTTTTCAACTATAATTAACAAATAAAAAATCTCAAATTAACAAATCAAAATATTTTCTTTTTTGACTCTTTTTTTGAAAAAGAAAAATTGATTAGCCTTTAAAATTAAACTTGAAATTTTTATAGGTTTACGACTAAACATTAATATTTTGACATATAAATGGCCATTAAATTTAAGGTAAAAATTAAGAGGTTTTGTTAGCATGCTCACACCATTACACTTCACCCCTTGTCATCATTTTTGAATGCGTCTCGACATTAATAAATGGTAGTTGGGAATAATTAAGTGTGTTTGTTAGTATTATTTTAAGAAATTAAATGTAAAGGGATGTATTTTCTAGCTTTTGAAATTATAATGATCAATAAATTTCATGTTCTGTAGAATTTAATAAATTAGGTATAGAAAATAGATAGCTTTGTTGGTATGAGTGTAACCTCCCATGTAACCTTGATCTTATGTGTTCTTGCAAACTTGATTCTCTTTTAACAATGTTAGTTGTGCACCATCATGCAACATTACGCGAACATATTTTACAACCTTGCACATGGATACACATGCTCCTTTTCTACAAGACCATTCAAGTGTGACATGTGGGTTGTTTACATCTATGTCAAGTGCCACCATACCTATTCAATAAAAGGTTACTTTTATGCCATGTGATCATACCAAACAATTAGCACAATATGAATTTAACTTTAACACCCTATCCACATGATGGAACACACCATATGCATTCAACATCTATCAATATATTGTTTAGGTGTAGCTACTAGTCCATTTATATAAATGCATGCATTGCATAGGGTACAAATAGAGAAAAACTAACCAATAACTCAAGTACAAATATGGCATTGTACATATTTTATTTTATGCAGTATATTCCCCTTATAAAGCCTTCCACACCTTATCATGTGCACATTTACATTCTAACTTAGGCCTTGTAATGTTCCCTTCTAAGCAATTGTTAGTTATAGTTAGATTAGCCTATTCCTTAAGTTCTCGTAGGCTAATGTGGTTTGGTTAGGGGCTCCATAGTTCTTGGAGACCGTATTGTTCATCCATTTGTCATTTTTCTTGTGTGGCGGTGATTTCAGGATTGTAGGAGTTCCTTTTTGTCACTTTCTATAGCTTTTTTGGGCACTTGGCCCAATATTACTATTTTTAGTAAGTCACCTCCTTAGCACCGACATGTCTCTTTCATGTCGGATTTTCCTCAACATTGATTAGTTAAGGCATTTAATGTTTATTTGGTGATTTTTTTATGGCCTAGGGGAATTATTTTAAATATCGTTAAAGTTATAAGTTAAATTAAATATTTAACATAATGTTATTTTTAATATTTTAAAAGTGACTATAAAATGGCATCTAGGGGACATTAGGGATTATTTAAAAGTTAAATTTAAGTTGCTTTAAGTGGGACACCTACAAGGGAGACATAATTGGGATTTTATTAAAATTAAACTAAATGTTATTTTCCCAAGGTGTGCGTGGAGTTTTTGGAGGAAGTAATAAAAGTCATTTTGGAAGTCATTTGGCATTCATGCTTAGAAATTTATGATAATTACTCAAGTTGGACATCTTTCTTCCACAACTTTGTAAGGATGAAAACCCTTACGAGAACATCTATTTTGAAAGTGCAAGATTTTTCCTAGCGGATACTATAGTGTAGAAAAATGTATCCCTTTACATTTTCACACTTGTTTGGGCCCTCCCTATTAAAATATGGTTCATTTATGTCTTAATTGGTCCTATTTTGCATCCACAAGCCTAATTAAATGCATTTTTTGAGTATAATCCTGGCACTTAATCAATGGCAAATTATAATTTAATGTTTTTGGTTGTGCTTCAGATCTAGGGATTTGAGACTCATACGCCCCCTTTGGGTGTATGGGTCCCACCTAGGTCTCAGGGCCTAATTTTAAATGTTACATTGAACAAGACACTTCTTGAAATTTGTACCCTAGGTTTAAGCCACTGGGACTCATATGCCCAACCTACCATATGAGTCCCGCTTTAACTTGGACCTATTTTAAATCAAATTCCTAGTGGGATTTTATTATCCTAGATTTGATATCAATTTGAAGTGTTGTAATTTTGGTAAATTAGGCATAAACAAGCATAAATATAAAGTTATTTCACATAATTTCTCCTAGCAAATTCAAGCAATCTTAGCAAGCAATCTAAGAGCCTTCAAATGTTCATGCAAGAGCTTTTCTAAGGCATTCAAGAGAAAATCATCAAGCATTTGGAGCTACATTCAAGATTCAAGCATCATGTCAAATTCTTCATGCATCATGTGTGTTTGTGAGCTAACATTTGTGATGTAGGTTTCATGATTCAAGCAAACATTCAAGACAAAGTTTCAAGCATTCAATCAAGAGTCAAGATCTACATCCATGCAAGCCATTTCACACAAGTTTGCAACCTTCATTTCAAGGGTTTGATGAGTTGCAACATTGCATTTTTTCATTCATCATTCCTTCATGTTTTTCTATTTCATTTCAAGGTTTAATTGTCAAAATGGGGTTTGACCAAGGAAAACTCCCATTCCCTAACAAAATAACATTTATCCTTCTTGATGTGTGTTTGTAGATCTAGGTGAATTGAAGCTTGAAGATCCTTAGAAGAAAAAGTTGCAAAAGTTGTCAAAGTTGTCAAGAAGTTGTAATCTTCACAGAAACTCACCTATAGGCTAGAATTCAACTTTCGGACTTGAAGATCAAACAAAACAGAAGCTATAGAAGATCACTAGAGGCTAGAGAAGACATGAGAGATTTCCTCAGAAAACTCTATGCCAAGTCATATGTTTTTGAAATAAAGCTATGCTATGAAATAGGAAGGAAAGGTTTCCCCCAAGAATACATAAGGGATCTGTGGATTTGAGGTCAGTATGTCTTTGCTACATTATTGTTTTAGGAGCTTGGAATTGTCATCATTCCCCAAATACTTATAGAATTAGAAGAATGACACAAAGAGAGTGAAAACTTTTTGGGTCAACATGGAAGAGACATGGATATCTCGATGCCTTGCGTCATCCCCAAAAAGAAAACATAAGACAAATGAAAAAGATAAAGGAAAAGCTTTTGAGTCAACATGAAAGAGACCTAAATATCTCGACGCCTTGCATCATCCCCAAAAGGAAAACACAAGATAAATGAAAAGGATAAAATATTTATGACATAGAGAAGAATGTAAGTACATATAGAGGAATGCCACAAAGACAAAGAGATACATCAAATGAAACATCACGGGGGATCACATTACATAAAGAAACATGAAAAAGAAAAAAGAGTAGTAAGGCACATGCGAGTCAACCTAAAGCAGGTCGCTCGCATCCCAATCTTGATTGATATAATGGAAGGTGGACAACTAGTCAAAGGGACAAGAGCAAGTGTCGAACTAGGGGAAACACCAAGTTCAACACTCTTTCTAAGAGATTTATCATCTAAGCTCATAGAAGAAGAAAACAATGTATTCAACTCATCATGCACTTGTTCATCAATCCTTGCAGTGTTAATGTCATCATCTAGATTAATCACAACAAAAGGTCAAATGAAAATGTCCATGGAAGGTTCTTGTTTATGTTTAAAACTATGTTATCTTTTATGCTTATTATGCAACCTTGAACCTAATTTGAAGTATATGAAAATATGGTTATGATGTGATGGTTATTACATATTTTATGTGTGGATATGTATGAAATATAATTGATATTTATGCTTAGCTATGGTTGTTAGTATTGTGTGCATGGTTTGTGAACTAACTCTTTGTATCTAGAAGAGGTAGACTGTAGCCCGTAGAAATTGCAAGGTGCAACCCACAACCGAAGCATTAGTTCTTAGATAGCGGAACATGGGAGGTTCTAGAATAAATGGAGTGCAACAACTACAACATGGAGGCACTTAATAAATATGATTGTGCATCATTATAATGTCTAATAAAGACGTATTGGAGGAGAAGAACCTTGTTACAATTGGGATTCTAACATAACTTATTTGAACATTCCACGTTACAGTTTTGTTACAACAGTCACAATCCTACTTGGAATCTTCTTCCTTTTAGTTACAATTTAGATTATCGAGTCTTTATCACACTTCTATAGCTAGGTAGTGGTGATTTATGATTTCAATTTAGAGTCATGGTTTAATAAACTCCCTCATGCCTATATGTATGGCTTGGTGGTTGAGGTTTGAGAGAGCTAGTTAGTTAGTTGATTTTTGTTCAAGAGAAAATATAGTTACCAGATACTTTCAGTTAGTTGTTGTTTCTTATGCAAACAATTTTTATTGTTCAAATAATAGTTTCATGAATAAGATATCTTAGTAGAATCTTATGTGATATTTTGGAGTTATACGATGAATGGTTTAAGTTATTATGATTGTGTTAATCTAAGAAGTTAGATTTGGTTTAGATTAGTGAAGAAAACCACTTGAGCAAGGCCCACTCAAGGTAACTGTCCTTCACTCCATTTCTTGTTATTTCATTTTTGTTTTAGTAGTTACTTCATAAATGAAAGTTATGTTAAATATATTCTTTGTGTTACAGTCATTAATGGATTAATGAATAATTCTTGTTTCACAATTATATTGTAATTGCTTAAGTTTTTTGTACTCCAAAGTGTAGTGTAGGTAAATAGTTATCAATATTAGTTAATTACCAGCATTTATTTCTTGACAGTAATTAGTTACAGTCTTATATTGTAGGTACCCGTAGCAATAATGCTAGCATTACTTTCTTTATTGTTATACAATTTTATGATTTCTTAGCAAGTGTAACATCTGTACTAGGATGATTTAGGTAGTTTTAAGTCTCTAAAAGCACATACAGTGCTAGTACGTCAGAATTATTGTTAAGGTATAAATGATCATGCTTGTACCTACTAAATATAGAATCGTTTCCTTATAAATTTGTGAATGTTTCAATTATCCACATCCAAGGATTGTAACTATAATTTTATATGAAACCAACATAATACAAGTCAGTGATAGTAATTTGGGCTTATGTATTGTATTAGTTGGACCTAATTTTATTTTTGTAGCAATGTCTATCAAAGTATTTATGATTATTTAAGACCCTTATTAGGATCACCCTCCTAAGTCTTGTAGCTCAAAGTGTAGAACATAGGGTCCATTCTTGTCACATTGTATTTTTCTTATCCTTGGTTCCATCACAGTGTTGTTATTTTATCTAGTTTGACTTGATCCATGGGTCTAAGTGTTGTATCATTCCTAAGAGATGAGGTTAGCAAAAAAAAACCCAAAAACTAGCATCAACTCTACCTAAATATTTGAAAGTAAAGTTTGTATTCCAAGGTTGAGTTGAATGCTCACACCATTGTTAATAAAGCTTAGTATCCAATTTTTTCTATTGAGCATGGCCTACCTAAGGCCTAGGACATCTCGCTAAATAGGCCCATAGACTTGATCCCAACTAATTAGACTCCATTTTTTAGAAATTGACTTTTTAACCCATAAGAACTTCCTATAGAGAGCATCAAAGTCATTAAAGAAGCAATTGGGGGAAAAAAAACAAGAAATATGCAAATAGATAGAGATTGCAAATTTGAATTTAAGAGTCATTTGACCAACAAAAAACAACCATCAAAAGGTCCAATGACTAAACCTCATTCTAAATCTTTCAATAATCATCTTCCATTGATCTCTTTTGGGGTTACCAACTAACACAAGGATACCAAGATAATCAAAAGGAAGCTACACTCTTTTATAATGAATAATAATATAGATATTATTTGTTGGATGATCAAGAGGGTATTTAAAAATAAAATATCAGACTTGTAATCATTTATTTATTGACAATTAGTCATAAATATATCCAATTCTTTCCTAAGGTTAACGACTTCTCAAACCTTAGCAACACCCATAAAATTAGTGTCATCCAAAAATTGAAGATGAGTTTGAAATTCAAATTCTTGAGAAATAGTCCAATGATGGATGAAACCATTTAAAAATATATATTTTAGCATTTTCTAAGATTCTTTGCCATGAGGATGAAGAGGTATGGAGTTGGAGGATTGCCTTCTCATATTACCCTTGAGGCAAATAAGAGGGGGGATGTAATACAATTGATAAAACTAAGGAGGTTGATCTCACAACTCATAAAATAATCAATCCAATAAGAGAAGAATCTGAAAGCCATGAGATTGTTCCTAAGGAATGACCATTTGATCCTATCAATGGCCTTGAACATATCTATCTTGATAATAATTGCCTTCTCCTTGGAGAGAGACATAAGGTGAATGGTCTCAATGATTACAATGATGCCATCAATGATCTAGCACCCCACCACAAACCCACCCTTCTTAGGTGAGATAAGAGAGGCCAACATCCACTTCAAATAATTCATAGCGAGTTTAGAAATAATCTTATATGTAAATTATAAAGATTGATAGAGCAGATAAATCAAAGGATCAAGGCTAGAAAGGTGTTATTGATTTCTTTGAATATTCAAATTTTAGACTAAGGCTGTCAAACCACCTCCAAAACATCCAACTTCAAGATGTCCTAAATTTCTTGAAAGAAATCAATGGGGAAACCATTAGGGCAAGGAGTTTTCCCATTCTTTATTTGTAATACAACAATTTAAAGCTCATAAAGATATGAGACCCATACTTAAAGAAAGTTGTTCATGCCCTTAAAGATTAGAGAGGGCATGAAATCCATTACGATTTTTTCCTCTAATGCTAGAGGGACACTCTCCAAGAAGAGGGGTGAAAAGTGATGAACCAATTCCTTTCTTATATCTTGGAAGGAAGATAAATTATTTACTTGCACTAAGAGGAGAGAAGATAATAAATTACCACTTCTCCTATCTTTGACCAAATTATGAAAAAAAAAGGTATTCCTATTTCCCTCATACAACCAATAAATTCTTGATTTCTATTTCTAGAATATCTTCTCTCAATGAATCCATTCACTAAGTTATTTATAAAGACAAGATTCCTTAAGAATACATGATCCCTTGTCATACCAAAATCCTTGACTTGAAATATGATGTGATCTAGTCCCTCATACAATTTCTTCTTTCTCTTAGAAGTGTTTCCTAAATAACATTTATTTCATTGTTAAGAGATTGAACTTCACAAATTGAAGTCTAAATGAGGGTTTCCCTAGAACCACTAATCAACCATGTTTTCATAGATTGTATGGTCCTCAGGTTACATTAGTTGAATGTTGAATAGGTAATTTTTTAATTGAGAGAAGAGAGGGAAAAAATTGTCAGGCTAGTGATATGATCCTTTCCAATTAAAAATATCAAAGGAGATTAAAGAATCCTTGATCAAACACTTAGAGACTAAAAACTTATCAAGATTCTTAGAGATGGAGCCCAAACCACATCTTGTATTATTCAAAGTAAAAAGACTAGGCCTAGGTTTAATATCCACTAAATTAAGAAAGTCCAAATTTTCTCTAAGCATATAATAAGAAGGATCTAACCAATTAAAACCAACAAGGATTTTATTATATTGAGAAAAGAATTGAAGAATACCACCATGATCTAAGTAGAAGAATATAAAAAAGAGCAAAAAATTATAATATGGGACCAAAGGATGTTCTAACCTTGGAATTCCATATGAGTATAAGCATTGGTATAGAAAACCGAGTGACTTACATAAAAGTAAGTGCCCATTACAAATATACATTTTTTGCAAGTCATCCATAGGAGAGTTAAAATGATGAGGATGTAATAAATAATTTAGACCACCTATGGATCCTTGAGCTCCAATGGATTGGCATTGATTAAATTTCTAAATATTAGAGAGGAGAGAAGCCATTTCGTTCATAAAGAGCTTCATTTCTTGAAGAAAAATGATGTAGGGCTTGTGTTCTTGAATAAGGCCTTGAACAAATATTTGCTAAGGGGTGTTGCCCAAACCCTTAGTACTCCATGATATCGTTATTATTTATGATTAGAGATGCGAGAATATAATATTCAAATGACACCAAATTCAACATCACTTTTTCTTGTTCTCTTTTTCTCCCAGCTTTAGAGATATTATCTAAGTAAACGTTTTTGAGATTCTTTTTTGAGTCTTAAAAGATAACGAGCTTTCTTCTTCAAATCATCTTTTGAACCTTGGACAAAAAAATCTTCTAGAAAGGAAAATTCTAAGGAGTCTTCAATCAAAATATTTATAGCAAAGTGAGGCAACAATCGTAGTAGTGCACACATTGTCAACATCTTGATGCTTGACAAAGACCACATTATGGCTTGGAGAGAGGGTGCCCATCTCAGTAGAGGTACCTTCATTGCAAGATCCACATGAATTTCTGCTAGGAAAGGAGAAGCATCGTGATCACCTAGATCCAAATATTGGTCAATTGAGGGGTGTGCAATGAAGGAAAATCTAAAATCTTCAAATTTTTCTAACTCATCGAATTTGTTAATGAAGTTTCCTCTTGAAATATTTCCTTTTTGATGGTTCAAAATCCTCCCTCTATGGTAGAATTTCATATGCAAGAAGTTGTCTAGATAAAGTCCATTGACATGGGTTAAGGTTTCCCCTTTAGCTTTAGCTTTGTCAATATAGATATTTAGAAAAGGTTGGGAAGTAACTAAAACCCTTTGCATATAATCTCTTTGTAAGTACCCATAGAGATGAAAAGCATGCCAACAAAGGGAGAGAGCTTCATAATCTATCTATTGAATCCATTGCATGTTCCCCCAATTTAATCTCTAAAGAATTAGACAAAGATTTACTGAGATTAATTTTAACACAAATATGGACATAGGTAGTTACCTTCCTTTGTAGCGTGAGATGATAAGAACCTATGGGTTTCCTAAGGACTAAAATGACAGATTGAAGAGTGTTTGGTCTTTAGAATTCCTTATGCAGCTGAAGAAGGTGAGTCCATATTGGTATTCTAGAAGGGAGCTCTTTAATAGGATCAAAATCCACATGTGAGGGGTTTGATGATTAAACCCTCTTGATTGTAGAAACAAGGGCCTCCCTCAAAGGTCAAATTTTGATTGACAAATCTTGAAAAATAATAATAAAATGTCCATTCATAGCAAGGATAATCTATATGTCCCCCTCTAGTTGTCAAGATAGGCAAGCCTAAGAGTCCAAGAAGGGTAGTGAAATTTTAATCCCTATAAACTTCCATATCAAAGTGTGTTCAAAGAGATAGAGCACATCATCATCGATTTAGTCATAATTGATGACCACGATGGGACAATCCGCACTTTTCTCTAGGCAACCATTAGACGAGTGACATTTTCCCATTTTTGTCAAGTTTAACCTCATTCATTGCATAAATTAGAAATTAAATAGTATTTTCTTGTCTGGATGATGACACTTCATCAAGATGGACAATATCTTTGAAACAGAAATTAAGGGATCCCTTTGGTCCCCCAAGCACAACCATGTAAGCTAAAAACCCTGAACAATGAAAAAAGAAGTGCAACAAAAGTTCTTCCAAATACCTACCTCCCACAATGTCATTACATACACAACATGCATAGCCAAAACCCCAAGCTCATAGGTGTAAACAACAAAAAATAGAGGATAATTAGACTTGCAAGTGTGGTCATGGGCACACATGTAGATTTGTCGCATTTTCACCTTATTCTTTTCTTTTTCCAATTGGGATGTTATGCTAAGATAATCATAGCATAATATTTTATTGTTTGTAATAAACTAGTATATATATCTTAAGCATACAAGTGTCTAAAAGATGCCAACATTCTATTTTTTTTTTTACTTTATAACTATTTTATTTACTACATACATACATGGGCACATACATTTTAATTTAAGGATTATTTTATTTAATCTACATTATTTACTTTATTTTTATTTGAAGAGCCATTTTTTTATGTTAGAAGGCATTCTACAATGGCTACAAGAGTCCCATGTCATGTCTATGTACATATTACCTTTTAACTTAAATTCGATATTCATTAACACATTAAATAATTAATGTTTAATAATACATTTTATTAATGTTAATAACATTATAGATCTTAAATACCTTCTGATGATTAAATCTTGGCACTCTAACTTTAACCCAGAGTCTGAAACCTTCAATAAAATCCTGATTTGGGTCCGTTTGCCTAATCTCCCTCTTCACCTTTGGAATGACTCTCTCCTGGAGGAGGTTGGGGATGCCCTAGGTGATTTCTTACTTGTGGACAATGAATCTTTTGATCTTTATCACTCTACCTTTGCCCGAATACTTGTTGAAATAGATGTCTCAAAATGACTGCTTGTTGAGGTTCTCTTAAAATGTTCTAAGGGGTCTTGGACCCAATCGTTGGATTATGAGGGGGTCCCTTTCTGCTGTAGAAGATGCTTCAAAACTGGACATGCTACTGTGCAATGCGGTTTCGAGAAGAAGACAAAGACTACTACTTAGTGGAATGGCGCTTCTCAACAACATTACACGGTTGAGAAAAAATCTGACCAGCTAAGGAGCTTCTCTGAGGTGGTTTTTGATTCACAAGTTGCTGGGGCTTCTGATTCACAGGTTGCTGGGGTTTTGATTGCTGGGGTTTTTCCTTCCTCCGCTGGGGCTTCTGATTCACAGGTTGCTGGGGGTTCGACTGCTGAGGTTTCTCCTTCCTCCGCTGGGGGAGCTACCATGCTATCTTTACAATGTAGTTATGAGGACAACCCCAAGTGTTTGACTGATGGCTTTCATCCCCATGAAAATATTAAGAAGGTCTGGCATAATTTGGCTGCACAAGTGGAAGAAGGATGGATTACAGTCAAGGGTAAGAAAGATAAATCTTCACGGCCTTCTTTCGACATGACTCTTTGTTCCCACAAGAAAAGTGCTAATTGTAAATCTTGATGAGTTTTGTTTGGGCGCTAGCTTTTTGTTGGTTGCAGGCTGTCCTTTCTGCAGCCTGGCTTTTCTTGTTATAAAGGGTTATGGATCCCTTCAAAATCCGCTTATCCCCTAATATCAAAAACATTATAGATCTTAAATACATCTATCTAAAAAATGTTAAGAAATATTAAGTTGAGCATATTAATTGTAAAATACAATCCAAAGAGGATCACACCCTTATATTAAATAATATTAAAAGAACACTTATATTATATAATATTAAAAGAGATTACAAAACCTTAATCTATACACAAAGAAAAACCAAATAGACTATACCCTACACACATACACATAACCAATCACTGTTCAATAAACATGAACAAAGTAGATAAATACCATGCAATTAGTTTGAGGTTATTTGTGTACCTAAAATATTTTATTTTAGTTTAAGTAGCCTATTTACTACATATATTATATAAAAGAAAGAAAGAAGACAACGATATTCAACTACCAAATCTTATCCTAACTAACTAAATATTGTGGACACCCACAACACAAAACACGCCGCAGATCAAGAGTAGGCGGTTACAACAAACATAAGAACGATTGAACATTTGCGCATATCACGGAGGCATTTTAAATTAATTATTATTTTATAATATATTTTTAATTTTTATCTCGGTAGGGTTTGAAGCCCGGGTAGTAGAGCGTAGAAATGAAACTAGGCAGACTCGATCCCGCGATCACCTGTGATTAAGCCTAGGGTTACATAATTTTCTATATATACCTATGTTACAGACATTCATTTTACTATGAAAAGACTAGGAATGGAAGTTGTAAGGGAAATTGGGAGGTTGTTAAACTTGTATTCAGATGGCTTTGCGTACCGCTCTCCACATCCAACTGCCCCCGCTCTTTACAAACGATGTTGCATCCAAGGATGTCGTTATAAATCCGTAAAGCGGCGACTGAGCTCACATTTTCCTGCCGGAAACCGCTTCTCCAAAACTAGAACCAGTGCTGAGTGCTGATCTTTTTTCACGGGGGTCGATTCGCGATTTGTTCCACAGCCTGGCCAGGATACCATACCTTTCTGCACAGCTTGTGCAGAACCGCCGGCGTAATAATAGTGTCGGTGGATTACAGGCTGGCGCCGGAGCACCGGCTCCCGCGGCCTGCAATGACCGTACGGAAGTTGTAGAATGGGCCAGAAAGCATGCCGCCCGCGGGGCAGAGGCCACGTAGGAGTGCTTTTACTGTCGCCGTCCGTCGTTGATTTCGGCTTTCTAGCAGTCTAGATGAAGCCACAGCCGTCTCTCTCTCTCTATATCATACTTCAATAAATATAGTTTTAGATTTTTTTATACTAGTTTATCATCTTCATATAAAATCTATATAATTAATGCAGTAAGATATCCTTTTTTCACTTTTCCCTTTTGTAACAGGGGAATTTAAGATAAAATTTTCAGAATTAAATATCTACAAAATGCCCAAAAATAAAGGTTCAGAAGAAAACCTCAGCCATATACAAAACTATAGATTTCGTTGACAATTTCATTTGTCAATTTGATTTTGTTTCAACTCTTCACAAAATCCATTACATTCAGATTTAAATTGATGTCACAATTTAAAAGACAATTCAAACTTATCAACACTCTGCCCAAAACAATTCCAACAATCACTAGAGCTTATTCAACTTCACAATTTTATCATCTGATTACAAAATTACGAAAGTGCACACAATGGTCTTTACCCAATTACTCTTTTGGAGTTCACATACACTTTCTTCACAACAAACAACACTCCTCTGCATTTTATTGTTTGCATTTAAATTGAATATGCCACATGAAAATGGTGCGATCCATTCTCTGTTTCCACCCAATTCACTTTTCTTCCTCTTAATGGCGCGGTCTATTCACATGAGACAATCAGCATTCAAACACTTCTTCTAACTGGTGCGTTCCACACCTTTCAAATCTGTATTTTATTCCTTCTGGACAGCCTACCCTGGTATTTTAGTCATTGCCAATGGCAGAAATAAGCAGTACAGACCTCCGCAACTTCGGGGAATGGTAATTTTGGTTGGTAAGTCCTAAAAACCCGAGCAAGATGAAAATACCAAATTCCATGATCATTTTGCTCCAAAAGGTTCCTAATTTTATGGTAGAAAAGTTCCAAAAGACTGATAATATACAAAAATGATATAAAAGGAATATTTTAATGTTCAATATTCGTAATGAGTACACACTTGATACAGAACACCCATCATACAATATTTCTTGTGTGGCACCTACTCTCGTGCCTATGTGGTCTATGCTCCACAACATCTAGGCTCTAAAATGACAATCAAAACATCTCCCAAAGAAAACAATTGCTACATGATCATTAGTACAATTAGTGTCAACATCCTGATCCAGTGTATCTTCACCACCACAACAACCTGATTCTTTCATGAACACTCTATTTTCTAGTCCGTGTTCTTTGAAAACCCTCGTACCTAACTCATGATTGACTTGAAAAGAGGTGTTCCAACCCCGAAACTTGAAGTGTCTCAAAACCTTGAATTGAGGTTATCATTTTCATGAATTCCTTTTGGTGAAGTCATCTGAGAAGGCCAGATGCATGGTAGATGACGATGTTCCATTTGATGACAAACTTGGTGTACTGAGTTGATGGCATTTTCACTGAGGAGCTGCTTTGTTGGTCTTCATGGTGTTTCCATCAAGGTGCGTGCTAATGGCCTAGTCTATTTGATAGCCTTTTTAAGGAATCGACTGTGAACATCCCATGAGCATCAAATTGAAAAAAAAAACACCGCAAATAGAAATAGAATGTTCACATCTAATTGTCAAATCAATATTTATCTAGCTTTTATGTGATAAGTGAGATTTTGGAGACTTTACCATTAAACGACAACTAGTTTACCATTAAATGGTAGCTAAAACTTGTTTTCCGATTACTTGACAGTGGTATATGGGTGTGAGACTTGTTTCAGGCTCAAATCTCACACTATATGTAGCCTATGGGCTAATAAACTGTAAAATATCATTTTCTTAAACAAATAGATTAATTTTTTACCATAAGTAAAATATATGATATTTCTAATAAAACAATTGATATTCAAATGCTACTGAAATTGTATAGAAAAATGAAAACTTGCAAGATTATGAGGGCAACTGCCATGAATACATAACTGGCCAATGGGACCAACTATTACACCACAATGTGATGTTACATTTTTTAATGAAGAATATTAAACAATAAATAAATATGCTATAAAGGAGATAATTAGGATTGCATTGTTGTAACACTGCATTCAACAGGCATTTGGGCAAAATGCTTAGTATCAAGACAGTAATCACAGACAAGATAATTCCTTCTTGCCCAAGTATAATCCAAATTTTGTGCATCTGTTAAGGTCCATGCGTCTGGTTGCTCCCACCAACTTTGTGATGTTGTGGAGACACGAGTTGGGAAGGGATCCTTCCACATGCACCCATTTGCTTTGAATTTCCTGTAGGAGGAGATGAAGGGAGCCTTTCTCGGAGTTAGCCTTCACCAATCCCCCCTATGTTGCCCAATCATATCTGCATTCCAAATACTTGAAACTATATACATTGGCTGCTCATTGGGAAAGCTATTAGTACCAGTGTTTGTGTATACTCTCAATGGAACTAAATCTACAAAAAAATTGCACAACATACACATTGTAAATATACACAAATGAAATGGAATGCAGTTGAACTTTTAATGGTTGGTATTAGGGGATGGACTCCTTGTGTTAGATCTTTCAAAATTAATGGATTCTTGAGGTTTCTACATGAAACATTTTGCTTTGTATAAAATCATCTTACAAAGATCTATGTGTACTTACACAATCCATAGTGGGATTGAACCAGAGCATGTGCCTCTGTTCTCTATTTCCACTGCCATTGACATAAATATTGGTTTGCAAAATATGTGGTTGCCCACTTGTGTTCCTCAAGAATTCGAAATCGAGCTCATCTCTTGTGAGAAAGTGCTTGGAAACCATCTGCAGGTCATGGGCAATGCAAGCACCACATTCTATCAGCCATTAACAATCACCTACACTAATGTTGTAATCGAATGCTTGAAGATTTCACAAAAACTCTTAGATTGTGTGCTTCTTATAGTTTTTAAAACTGAAATTTGTTGTCCTATATTGTGTGCTTCTTAGAGTTTTAAACTGAAATCTGTTCACAATAAACAAAAAATATATCTAAAAATATCGGCGTCTCAGAGCTCCTAGATTTGTGAGTCTGATAGCGAAATTCTCTACCTTACAGCTGACATGATCCTATAGTAGAGATGGTGTCCATACCATAGCAAAAAAAAAATTAAATTATACTAACCAAACAATTTCACTATAGTCGTCGATTCAATCAATAAATGAAGAGGGTGAAAATATCAAGATTTTAGGGCTCACATGAGATGGAAATCCGATTCCATTTGGATTTGCATATTAAATGCCAGTCACAAATCTGCTTTGAGAGATCTAGAAATTAAATGCAAGACAACAAGGATGATGAGCAAATTGTATGACAACTAGCTAAAAAGTTGTTTCGCCGGAGTAGATTACCACCATGAGACAAGTATCCGCAGAAACTTCTTACAATAAATAGCCTATCAATTAACAAGTACTATTGTTATATCTTACCTTTATATTTAACATAAAAGATCTAATAATTGAAAACATATAACACTATTTATGTTTTAAAAAACATATTTTTATTTATAAAATGATTTGCATACAACAAAAATAATCATAGAGCTATTTTAATTCTACTTTATATTGATACTTTATCTTCTATTTTTTTTAATCTAACATGTCTAAAATATCAAATACCTAACCCTAATAAATTACATCCTAAAATCTAAATTGTGAATACTCAACCCTAAATTACTACATCCTAAAATCTAAAATGATAATACTTAACCCTAAAATCTAAAATGATAATACCTAACCCTAACATTCTACACCCTAGCATCTAAAATGATAAAAAATCCACCCTATTTGCATTATATTTTCTTCAAAGTTTTACCAAGCAACACATCATGGAAGAGCATGAATGTTCTCATATGCCACTAGTCTACAAGTTGCAACAATTCCAAACATTGCAGGGATGATAAGGTGAAGCTTTTCCCCCATAAAGGGAAAGAGGTATCAAAGAAGTAGATGATATTGTGGAAGGTCCAAACCATGAAAGCATATATAATAAAATTTGGAATTTGGTAGTCAAATAATGTGTGTTTCTTATTCCAAAGCACTTAGTTTAAATCATTTTTTATTTTGTATATGTATGTAATGTATTGAAAATCTATTAATACTCTAGCTTTCATATTTGAATTTACAAAAAATGAATTTTGGTTGGAAAATAGTGATAGGCACCATAATTGCTCTCTTTGGAGTAGCAGTGGTATTGTTGGAGGAGTTGATGGAGGGAGAGGGGGGGCTTGATCTCAAGTCCTCCACAACCATTACCAAGTGTGAGTACAACTTTTGATTATGAATGAATATAGTAAGAATCATGTGTTATACTAGAAGATGTCAAGTAGATAAGGCCTTTTGTTATGTTTTTTAAGTTTTGGTTTCTTAATGAGTATTGCTTGAGTTGATGAAGTTTCAAATTTGTATGAGTTCCTATTGATGTTATCATCAATGTTTTTTCTTTTGATATGTGTTTGTTTTGATATGTACTCTAACTGTGTCAGTCTTTGAAATTTTTTCTTTGTGACTATTTAAATAATTATTACCTTCGATATCATTGATAAGTCCAAAGTGGAAAGTGGTAGAAGCTTAGTAAATAAATGATCATATTAAGACTATGTTGACCTAAAATGTCATCTTATCCCATTTTGGGTATTTCCTCCAATTGCAAGATCATAAATGAAAGTAATAGATCTTTATCTATTGGGTTTCCATTTCTGTTCTTGACTATTTTTTGTCAAACTTTTAATTTATTTAAAATGTAAAAGATTTTTCTTTTTATTTATTAGAAATGAAGAGTAAGAGATTGAAGTTTTGTGTCCTTTTGTATGATAGGTATTATAATGGGAGTAACATGATCTATAGTTTACTACAATATTAAGCTCAAACACCCAACATTAGACTTGCCCATTATTGATTGTGATCTCGATATGCTTTTTCAACTCATGCTAAAGTTGGGGATTAGCATTGGTATTTCATTCAATGTTATTTTGTAGATTAGATGGTGGATGTTTTGCTTATCATTCTATTAATGTAGGTGTAGTAGATAAACTTTTATGAAATATACATTTCTTTCTCTTGAAGAACATTATTTATTTACCTCATTAATGCTACAAATCTTATAACTATGTGCTTCCTTCTTCATTTACACTTATGGTATGAAGTTCCCACTAAAGTACGAAGGTTAATTACATTGTGATATATAAAAAGTACATCTTATAAAATATTTGTAAAGGTATAAAAATATGGAAGCAAGATCCTATAAATCAAAGGGTATTTGATCTCTTTTAAATAAATTATTTTCTAATATAAAGCTAATAGGATCACACCACAAGATGGCCCTAAATCTAGTATCTTATATTATATTAGCTTGTGTTTTTTTTTGGTCGGTAATAGAGATGTATTTATTGATAAGAAAAAAATATTACATAGCTAAAAATAGTACATATTTCAGAGAACCAGACAGTGCCAAAATAACCTACTAAGGCCCATTAAACCATCCACTAAAAGATGTTGAAAGACATCACCCTTTTTGTAAAAACAAAAACTCCTAAACATTATCAACAAAAACCCACCTAGCTACAACTAAGCAATCCAAAACCAGATTGCAACCTGAATCCCAAAGAACCCATCAATAGGTTAGCAGTAGCTAGCAGAGATTGATCGCCCTTTCGTCTGTGATTGGAGAACCATACCAAAATCTCTCTTCAAATTCTTCTTTGTTTTCTTCCCTTGAATAATTTGCGAGCCCTCCTCCAACCTTGTTGCTTTTTCCTACCAATCCAAAACTTTGTCTCAAGAACCCATCCAATCACCTCCTTCAGTGATACGTAGCCCTTGATCTTCCATTAACCACAACCCCTCCTCATTTTCTTGAGGTCGATCCAACCCTCCTTTCTCCCTACATTCAGGAGTTGTTCTATTGTTGGAAAATGCCTCCTTTTTCCTGGCATTCAAACCCACAGTCTACTTTGTCTTTCTTGATCCTTTCCTCATTAGTTGATTCTTTGATCTTACACCATTCCTGAACCTCACCAACATGCTTTTCTTGCTAGTTCTCCTTACCTGATTTATTCCCCTGCAACGACCATGCTTGAGTTTGTTCCCCATTGCTTTGCCCAGCCTCGACATTATTTTTGGACTCAGGAGCCACTTGAACTTCCCCTATTTTTCCACTATATAATGTAGAGGATTCACATCTTTCCACCATGAAGTTGATTTCTTTTTCCTCTTGCTTTTAATGCATTATGCCACCACATGTCCAGTTTGGTAGCAGAATCTGCATCTAAAGGGCACCCCTTTGTAATCTAGAGCCTGAACCTAGCAACCCTTCGAGGTTTTATGCTGAATCACTTTAGGGGGAACTTTAGACATGTCCATTTCAACCAAGATTTGGGCATAAGTAGAGTGTATAAGATTTGAAGACCCCTCATCCACCATTAAAAGGCTTCCTAGGGTATTTCCCACAACCTCCAAGCAAGACTCAAACAAGAACTGGAGAGGGAAGTTAGGAAGCCTCACCCAAATAGTTTCCCTTTCAAGGATTTCATTGGTAGGGTTAAAGGCTGGATGCCATGGCTTGAGCATCAAGGTGTGCTTTTCATCCCATTCCCAGTGATAGTCACACAAGATTTTATTTTTATCATGTTCTTTTTAAAAAACAACAATAAAGAAACCTTTTGACATAGGGTAAATTTGAACATACCCATCCAGAATAGGCTTCCAATAAGAAGAAATGCATTGATGAAGTTCATCTAGGCTTGGCCAGAATCCTCTAAACTTTTCGATAAGCCCCAACCCAGAGAAAAATCTTTCATTAAAAACCACCTCTTTTTCCAGCTCCTCAATCAACTCAACTTATGATTAAATGATGGGTCCCCAACCCCCCATCTAGTAAAGACTCCATAGAACTCTAACCTGCTAAAGCCTATTCGGCTTCACCATACACACTCTCCAAAAGCTTCAAGTCTTTCTCATAAATTTTACTCCCAACAACATAAAGGGTCGAATGCTCTCCATTCTGAAGGCTTTGAGTAACTCGACCTCCATTGATTTGAACAGAGTCGCCACCATTATGAATAGAGGACATCCCTTCATGAAGCTTCTGAATGTCCCGTCCATCCTTTTTAGCACTACGGATCCCATCATGTACGAAGTCCTACTTTCTTTGTTGAGCTACGTTCAGAGGAGGAGAACCAAACAAAACCCTCTTCATGCCTTCCTCTTGGTTTCGATTGTTGGTGGCCTTCTGCTCTCGACTGTTGGTGTCCATGTTCCTCTTAATCATTTATATTAGCTTGTGTTAATCTCATATCTAACAATCCATATTATTGTGATTTGCATAATTTTACCATATATGAAGTAGAAAGGACACACTTAAAGAATTCTACATGTGAGTGTGTATTTACATGTAGGGGGATGTATCTACATTGGGGTTAATTGTTTCATTTTATAGTTTCTTATGTGATCTAACTTGTCTCTCATCATTTGGTAATTATGTCTTGATGGTATAGCACAAGGATAAGTATATAGTTGAAACAATTAGAGTTCTCAACTCCAAATGTATTGAGTCAAAAAGTGGCTCCTATCTTTGTAGAACTTACCTCTTAAAGAGTCTATGTAGGCTCTCTATACCTTGCCAAGAATAGGCCCAAAAGTAGTATCTTATATTGCTTTTTGTCTCTAGATCAATATAATTTCATTCTTATCAATACACATGTGTGGTAGGTGAGTGTTAATTTATGTAAGAAAGTTGATTTTATTTTTATGTCATTTCTAGTGCCTATTTGTCACATGATTTTAAAAGTGTGTATCCACATTGTATTTTTGAAATAATACAATTTATACAATTTTCTTTGCAATGTGGTTGTACAATTATATATATATATCCATTCCATGAAAATGTTGGAGATAAGACTTTGAGGTTAATTTAAGTAATAATAAGGGTTAAGATAAGACTATTACCCATTTTTGCTACTAGCCCAAACAAGTAGTGTTGGTTATATTTTACAAGTGAAAAGAAGGTACATTTTAATTTTGCTATGTCACATTCATGTGCATAAAGAAATACCATAAGACTACAATACTATATTACCTTATGTAGATGCATATAACATAGGAAAAAGTGCACAATCTTTCCAAAAATGTAGTCTTTATTGATAATGATAAGTGTATAGTGTCCCACAAGCCGAGGGACTGACTACTTTAATGCATATAAAGAATAAACTATACATTTATAGATACAAAGAGAAAGAATGCACATAAAGAGAAACGGGGCCCGTCATTTCCTGAATGATGAATCCTGGTTGCGGGTAAGTGCATGGATTTGTGACACAATTTTTGCTCTTAAGATGCCACTTTTTTTTTGAAATCAACAAAATATGATTTGCACGAGAAAATGAAGATAGTTACGCTCAAAATTTCAAGATGCAGCAAGAACAAAAGTTGAAGTGCTCCAAGTCTAGTTTCTAAGATAATTTTTTTTGAAATTAATGAAGATTAAGGGTCTCAAAAAGGGGGGGCCCAAAACAGGTCCTTTTTATAAAAAAAATAGCATAGCGCCTGAGGGCTCCCCCCTTTTTGATTTTTTTTTTTAGAATTTCAAAAATCCCAATGGTGAGAAATTAGCGAACACCATGTAGTTTATCCTCGTTCTTTTGGATTTTTTTTTAATTAATATATGATATTTTATGAATATTCAAAGTTATGAATATTCAAAGTGGACACATCCTGAAAAGTTGAAATTTGAGCATGCTCCCCCCTAAATTTTTTGAAAACTAATCATTTTTTTTTTTTCATCATGTGTAGAATAGATTCTAGTTTCAAAAAAATTAATTTGTTTCGCATTTCGATGAATAAGTAAAAATCTATCCTAAAACTAGCACATGTTGGTTTTTGACCAAAAACGAAGGCATTTACAATAGAAGCCATGGATCAAAACCTTAACTAAATCAAAATGAAAAATGAATTATATATTTAGATAGATAAGAGAGAGGTTAATGCTATCAAGATTTTTTAATAAACTTGCATTGAAAGACGT
>VDFB02213287.1:0-29945 GCA_007258455.2 Sequoia sempervirens
GCCTTGCTCTTATAAATTTTACAAACCCTACAAATTAGGGAGATGATTTAGTTAATTGAAAGAGTTAACTAAGCATAACTAAAAGCTAACAAAAGCTAAACAGAAAGAGTTAACTAAACATTAACAGAAGCAAACGAAAGCTGAAGAGTAAGTTTACTATAGGTTAACTTATGACTGACTAAAGAGTAAATAATGCCAAGATGACCATTAATATTACATTTAATATTTAATAATATATTTGCATTTTACAATGCTTACAATTTTTTTCTAGGGATTTCATGTTCAGGTTGAACAAAATTTAAATGTTTTCCTTTTTCGGTTTGCCTAGTGTAAAAGGCTGAGATGCGCTTTAACACAAAGGCAAAGGATTTTATTCTTTTTGATTAAAAATAAATCTTAACTCTAGATGCTTGTGTTGTTTATCTAAATGTAGAGATTGAACAATATGAGTACACATGGAATTGAAATGGTTACCACATAAAAACGAACATTGTGTTGAATTAAATGCAGGTGTTTATACAAAGCCACGATCTACAAAGATTTAACTTGCAATATAAGGTTTGCAAATTGATCGAAGCAATTTAACCCTTAGCGTCCATAATGAGACATCTCAATGAACATTTATAAGCAAGATAGACATAATAAATGTCATTGAGTGAATTAAAAATTGTAGATAAAAACATTAAATACTTGATCAATAGCAACTCCCAACAATATGCAGGTCTGAGAATTACCGTTAACTAAGTGCAAAAGGACACTTATTTATACTATTTTACGAAGTTATTGTGTAAAAATAAATAAAAAGCTAATTACTACTTTTACTCTAAGAATAACTAATTGCATGACATGCAATTTCTATTGCAAAATCCTATCCTTGTATACTAAAAGTCTAAAACTAATACTATGCATCCTCTAGTTAAGTTGTCAATTGAATTTATCACAAACTATGACTTAATGCTCACATCTCATGCATGGCAAGAGATTTAAAAATAGCTGATTCCAGGGTATAAATAGTGAACACTAAAATTGATGGGCACATGCTTATATTGAGAGGGGGGGAGTGAATTAGTATAAGACAAACTTTTAGTTTTTCAAACATAACAATAACATCAATTGCACAATATCAATAACAAGAAGAACACAAGAACACACAATTTACACGGAAACCCTTATAGGAGAAAACCACGGCAAAGTATTGCTTATATAAGCTTGTCTTACAAACTTCGTAGGCACCAACCCACCAGAGACACCAATCCCCACTTACAAGATTTGCTGGCACCAACCTACTGGAGACACTAATCCCCACACCTGAACACTAACTCAGTAAGAGACACCAATCTTTTCGATATGAGGCAGCAACCTCTCCAATGTGAGGCACCAACCTCAACCACAACAAAGTCTTTGTCTTCTTAATGATTTTCCTTCAAGAATCTGCCTTGAATGATCTCCTTCATTTATTCACTTTTATGATTCTCCTCTTCTTATTAATTATAACATAACTATACTTGTATGATCACTCATTCTTACATATTCTCTCCTTATATTTTCCTTTTCAATCTGCATATTTCTCTTCTCAAATGTCTGTTGCTATACTCAGAAAAACTGCTCTTAATAGGTCTTATTTTTCATGTTTTCTGCTTTAAGTCTGCTCAAAGTTATGTAATATTACATTGCAAAACTTCATTTATGACTGGTTTATCATATTTTCTACTTGGCAAATCTCTCACATATATTTCTGCTCAAATGATATTCATTGTATTTATTCACTTACTCATTCTTCTTTATTGATATGTCTTTAATTTTGCACTGGATCTGCCTTTTTTTTTTCTGATGTTACTTTAAAAAAAACTTATTATCTTTATTTCCGATTCTCCTTGCTTTTATACCCATCACACCTTTTCTTTGAAAGGAGGCAATTCATTAAAGAGGGACGACTTTTCAAGGATGGCAACTTCTTTCCCAAGAGAGATGACTTCATGAAATAGGTCAGCCTTTAATTAATTTATCTTTTATTTCCTTAAGGGTCGGCCATACAAATATTAGATTTTAATTTTGTCTTAGTGCTGTCTTATGCCTGGTGAGTTGGCCAGCATTAAGATGTAACTGAAATCTTCTAAATATGGAATTTAATATAGTGATCCCTTAATTAATTAATTCTCCAAATCAATGAACAAGAGGTGACTTGCAGTTCATTGTAATCAGCTTAGATAATTAAGTAGCAAATGAAATAAATAAATAATGTTTTGTCGGGTATTTAGTCTTCGGGATTAGTTAGTACTCGAGAGATTAGTCCTCGGAATTAGTTAGTACTCGACAATTGCTGACGGTTGGTGTCCTCAACCAATGTCGGTTAACTATTTATATTGCCGAGTGGGTTATATTCGGGGACTAGTGTTGGTATGATGAATGTAGTATTGCAAATATATGAATACTTTCGTATGCATCTGTTCTGTGAATGATTTCTATGTTCAATGATATTCTACAATCTAGTTTACTTCTGTAGTACATTGAAATACTGTTAGTGGAGTAAACATTTGGCGTCGTTGCTTGAGCGGACTAGGGAAGCACTCGACATGGCAGCGTAATGGGTCGCCTGACAGAAGAGCCTATGGATGCCAATGAAGAAAGGGAAGACTTGTTGATTGAAGATTTGATAAATTTGTGGAAGATAACCCTAAGAGACCACGTACGAAGGGAATCCCACAGGCAGGAAATCCTTGAGGACGTTATTTGGGATAGACTGGAAGTGAACGATGAGGTGGATCACCTCCTGAATCGTATGCCTAGATTGTTGGCTTGTCATTTCATCATCCTACAAGACCTTCGAGAGGAAGAGGATCGGGAACGCCGGAGGCAACAACTATTGCAGCGATACGAAGAAAGAACCAAACGAGAAGAGTAAGAAAGAGACACTAGCTGGAGACGTACATCCGGTAACCAACAATGATTGGCTGAACAAGTTTTAATGCACGTACGACCGAACAAAGACAAGAACATAGTACCAAGCGGGTACGAGACTTAGCAGAAATCAGAAAAGTTAGCGGAAATCTTTCGACTGGAAATCATGGCAGAGACTGAACAAGTTAATTAAGAATTTGGAGAAGGATCAGGAGAATGGCCAGATGGTGAGATGGAGTCTAAGAATGAACACATCAGGTGGTGAGGCACTGAGGTTTGGTTTGGAGGAGGCCCAGGAAGGGTTCACTTAGGCACTTCATCACTCAGAAGATGCAATCCATCTTCAGCCAAGAAAACAAGAAATTCAGGTCAATTTCGAAACCCTTGGGCCAGGCGCGCTCAGGGCATCTTCCGGGTTGTCAAGCTGGACAGCAATCAGCCTAAGCCCAAGCCAGGGCTGGGAGGTCAGGGCCTAGTACCCCAAGGTGGAGGAATCTGAGGAACCCAGGGCTGGGTGTCAAGGGGCTGACCCGAGGAGCGTGGGGGTGACTAGTACATGGCGAAAAGTACAAGTGGCGCTTTTGAAATGCCAACGAAATCGGTCTAGTGGGGTCGGTGCAGGGAGGATAAATGGGAATGATGGTGACTCCAGCTGAGCGACAAAAGCTGCCGAAGTTTACGGGGAATGGGTCAGAAGATCCAGTACGACATTGCAAAACATGTGAAACCATCTGGATAGCAAATGGACAGGACGATCCATATCAGTGGTGAAAGCATTTCCAGCGACACTCAGAGATAGTGCCATCAACTGGTACTCAGAATTGGACCAAGTAAACAAAGCTACATGGAGATTATTGAAGCAAGCGTTCCAAGATGAGCTCCGACTCTTGAGGGACGATAGCGAGATTGTAGTAGAAATCTATAACACCAAGCAAGGGAAGCACGAAAGTGTGTGGACCTACAACTGGAAATTGAAAGATTTGCTGGGGAAACTTGAGGCACAGCCAACGGATGGCCTGAAGAAGAGGTGGTTTATTGAGGGATTACTTCCCTTGCTCCGGAGGAAAATGAAGGTGGTACCCCCATCCTTGTACACTGAAGCATACAACCGTGCCATGGACATTGAAAGCAAGAACAAGACATCCTCCAGAGGGAAGAAGAAAGATGATGAAGAAATTGTGGGGGAGAGCAAAGATGAATCAACAACCGTACAAGCTCTCTGTCGTGACATGCTGCGAATGATGAAAGAACTGAAAGCTGACAAAGAAGGGTCCAAGGAGGCGAATGAACTATGGTGTATCGAATGCAAGATGGAAGGTCATACAAAGGTGAATTGCCCGAAAAAACTGTTCTATGACATCTACCAAGTTATAGGACACTCCGTCAAGGAGTGCCCGTACAACTTAAAAACATGGAGTTCGCAAGTGTTCTTCACACAAGGAGAACAGTCAACCCCTCTGACCACACCGCCGAAACCCCAGAGCAACAACGCATCCCCTGGTGGCTACCGCAATAATTGGAGGAATAGTACGCCAAGAAGCAAAATTCAGTATGACAGCAAAGGGAGACCCATGATCCAGTGCCATAAATGTAATGAATGGGGTCACTTTGCGAGGGATTGCCAGAGCGGTCAAGGCGTCGGGGGAAAGCTATGCAAATGGTGTGGACGGGGTGATCACGAGGACACCGGCTGCCTGAAGCAGAAAGGCATCAACATGCTAGAGATAGACGAAGAAGTCGTCCTGGCAATTACGGGGGCGCAGTCAAAGAAGGCCAATTATCTGAACCTTCGTACGGAGGAGAGACTCCAAGAAGCCAGAGCGGAAGTGGTAGAGGCAATGGCGAATGAACGAAGAACTTCTAAAGCGGCTAATACGTTGTTGTAGTTGGAGTTTGAGAAGAACATAGTATGGCAGATGCTTCACTCAACCCTACCAATCAAGGTAACAAATCTTTTGCAAACGATGCCTCAACTAAGAGTAGCACTCACGAACGTCATTGAAGACAATATTTAGAAGGGTCTGACGGAAAGCAAGACAAAACCGGCAGGAGAGGTCACGGATCCAATGCTACTCGCAGTAAGTGTTGGGAGGAAGCCGATTGTCGTATAAATGGAAGTCCTCGGGATGAAACTCTCCAACATCATCATCGATGGAGGCTCTGGGGTGAACGTATTGCCAGAGGAGACATGGAAGTGTTTGGGTGCCAACTCTTTGGTCCCTGACATTCCACCTGGTAGGAGTGGACCAACATGGCATAAAACCTCTCGGTACACTAATGGTGCAAAAAGTTTTGATCGACATGCAATAGTTCTTGTTAAATTTCATCGTCATCCCACTGGAGAAAAAGGCATACGATGCACTGTTGGGACGAGGATCGCTGATTGTTGCCAAGGCGAATCACAATTGGTGAGGAATACACTCTCGATCGAGAGCCATGGGAAGTGCACTATTGATCTGAAGAACCAGGCGGTCAGTGAAGAACTGGCGTCTTCGGGATCTGAATCAGGTGGAGAATCGGATGTTGACGAAGAAAGAAATATAATGGAACTGAATGAGGAAGGTGTACTGGAGATTGGAAGTTGCTTGGAGGACGAGACTAGTTCACTGAACGGGTTATTTCACTGGTAGATGGAAGATTATGAAGTCTTCCACCCTGATTGCAACATGCTACAAATCAAAGAAGTGGGAGAGGAAGAAGATAAGGGCTCGACCACTTAGACATTCCCGCTGGAGCGCAAAAAGTTTTGATTGACACACAACAGTTCTTGTTAAATTTCGTCGTCATCCCACTGGAGATAAAGGCGTATGATGCACTGTTGGGACGATGATGACTGATTGTTGTCAAGGCGAATCACAATTGGTGAGGAATACACTCTCAATCGAGAGGCATGGGAAGAAGTACACTATTGATCTGAAGAACCAGGCGGTCAGTGAAGAACTGGTGTCTTCGGGATTTGAATCGGGTGGAGAATCGGATGTTGATGAAGAAAGAAAGATAATGGAACTGACTGAGGAAGGTGTACTGGAGATTGGAAGTTGCTTTGAGGACGAGACTAGTTCACTGAACGGGTTATTTCACTGGTAGATGGAAGATTATGAAGTCTTCCACCTTGATTGCAACATGCTACAAATCAGAGAAGGGGGAGATGTAGAAACCCCTATTTCCGCTAACTTCTGAAACTGTGTGTTTTTGATTGTTTTTGTGTATTTTTGGTTTTTTTGAGTTTTTTGTGCATAAATGATATAATGTGATTTTGCAAGAATTTGATATAAAATTCAAATAAAATCATACAACTCTGGAAATGATAGAATCTATTGAAAATGCTGATGCCAGACTATTTATTTATCTTCTGGAATGATTACAAATAAGATCCAATAACATGCAATTAAAAAGGCAACGATATTTTGATGAAAACCTGATTATTGCAGCAAGCTGAAAGAGTACATGAAATGGTACGGCTTCAATATAAATCTACTTCTCCCTCCGTCTGATGCTCAGGAAATGGTCTAGAGGTTTAGGCGCCACAAAGAATGAAGACAGAAGACCAAAAGAATAGGCGATTTGCCCAAGACCATAGTACGGCCTAATACTGAAGAAGTACGGCCTGCAGCAATGGTACGGCTCTGTCACAGCAGCAAGTACAATTTGTACGGTCCTTTGAAATAAATGTCCAGATCTTAGAATAAGATGCGCCTAGGTTTGAAGAATGCTTTCTGGTTGAAACCCAAACAAAACTCTGAAGATGAATGCTCTGTGAACGTTCTGTGATAACTCCTGAATGAAGATATCTCTCTAAAAGCAATAGATCAGCTGATATTTCACAGCCTCTGAATCGCAACACTGAAGATGGCTCGTTCTCCAATGCCTGTAGACAATTGAAACCCTAGGCTTCGTTCTCCGGAAGAAGACTTGATCAAAATTTCAATATTCAACATAATGGCTCGAATTCCAATGAAAAACCCTTATATCTCCTCAAAAGTGCGACTTTTCTCAATTAGGTATCATTTAAATAAATTCAAACTTCTCTTTTTAATATTTCAATAGTTTCAAACTCATTTTTAATTATAAATTATAATTAAAAATGGCCCTCTTCAATGATGGTCGACCCCCTTCAGCAAATCACTTATAATATAGGCTCTGAATAATTAATATTTAATTAATCCATTAAATATTAATATCTCCCTCAAATTATGTCCGATTCACGAATCGTCTGAAGCTAGTGAAGAAGTAATCGATTCTGCTCATGACCAAACCATACTGCAAAAAATAGCAGGGGTGCTCTGCTGAGTGCCAAATACTGCTAAAAATAGCAATTCAGGCAAATGGTGTTTGAATGAGCCCGAACGAAAGCCAAGTGATAAAACTCTGACAACCGAAGCCAAGCCAAGATCCATCAAGACCCTCTATCCATCCTATCAGCCTACGAGGGTCGCATAATAGGCTAATCATAAGCTTTGAGAGATGTCAACTGGAAGGGGACATGACAGTCCGCCCCTCCTGAAATTGCTTGTCCTCAAGCAATCTCAACTCCGGATGCTGCAGAATATCCTCGCTTTCCCATGTAGCATCTTCCACTGGCAAATCTCTCCATTTCACCAAATATTCCCTGATAGTCCTTCTACGCAACTGTCTCTCTCTGTACTCCAGGATAGACTCAGGTACTAGAATCAACTTTCCCTCATCATCTAAGGGAGGTAAAACTGCCGAAGGTACCACACGGTGTACCAATGCCTTCTTGAGACGTGACACATGAAAAACATTGTGGACCTTGCTCTCCGCAGGAAGCTCTAGCTCGTAAGCCACCTCTCCAACACGCCTCAAGATCCTGAAAGAACCATAATATCGTGGCTTAAGCTTCTCTGAACCACTCTTCCTAAGAGTAGACTGACGGTAGGGTTGTAGCATAAGATAAACCGTGTCACCCACCTCGAAAGACCTCTCTGTCCTCTTCTGATCTGCGTACTGCTTCTGCTGATTCTATGCCTTAGCAATATTCTCCTTGAGAGCCCTCATAGTGTCCTGACTCTCCTGCAACAAATCTCCAGCACTCGGCACTCTACTATCACTTTCATTAGCAAATCCGACTCAGCGCCTCTAACCGTACAGCGCGCCATGAAAGGACATGAATGGTCATATGGAAGAATGTATTTATAGCAATACTCGCATGGATATATCCACTTGACCCATGCCTTTTTGCTGCTGCCAATATAATTCGGGAGGCAAACTTCCACCCATTTATTCACTATCTCGTCCCACGACCATCATGCGGTGGTAAGCCCCAATTGGCACCGGTGTAAGCCTCGGTCCCTAGAAATGGGCACACCTCTTGCATAAGTGACTCAAGAACCGACTATCACCATAAACTCACTATTACTGAGGAGCCCAGCCCATGTGGTCCCGAGAATACCTCACGGAATAAGACCTCTGCTACCTATGTAGCTGTGTAAGTGGTGGTAATCGGAAAGAAGTGGGCATACTTCGTTAACCGATCCACAACTACATATATGCAATCACGCCCTTGGGCTTTAGGCAAGCCCATAATGAAGTCCATCGACAGGCATTCCCACTTCCTGTCAGGAATCGGAAGTAGCTGCAATAATCTGCCGGATCACGTGTTCTCTGCTTATAGCGATAAAGCAGGGCACTCCTGCATATTGAAGAACATGCGCCTTAAGTCCTTTCCATGTAAATCTCTCCCGAATCTGCCTGTACGTTTTGAAGTACCCGGGATGTCCTGTTGTAGGTACATCACGAAAGGCTCGCATGATGGTGTTCTTCATCTCTGAACCTGGGATCAAATAAATCCTGTTCTTGTAAATGATCAAGTCATTCACAAGTGTGTGTCAACCATCGATCCCTCAACAATACTGGATGCCCAAGTATCCTTGGCATACTTTGCCACAATCAAATGCTTCCAATCCTCTGTAATGTGAACCATAGAGTTCAGATAAGGCCTGCGTGAGAGAGCGTCAGCCACTACATTCTGGGTGCCTTTGATGTAAGAGATATCAAAGTCATATGCCTGCAATTTACTCACCCACTTCTGCTGACGATCATTGAGATCTCGCTGCCCCAGGAAATGCCTCAAACTGTTGTGGTTAGTTTTAATGCAGAACTTACTGCCCACAAGATACTGCCTAAATTTTGCCAAGGCATGCATTATAGCTAGCATCTCCTTATCATAAATACTGTAGAGCCTCTCTGGCCCTCTGAGTTTACGGCTCTCATACACAATAGGGTGCTTGTCCTGCATAAGCACCGCTCCAATGCCCTCACCAGAAGCATCGCTGAAGCTCAAAGGCAAAGAGAAAGATGCAGTAGTGCCAACCTTTGGACATGTAGTCACGTACCATAAACTCTTTGAATTTCTGAGCACTCCACGGCACCTCAGGGGTCAATAGAATACACCTTTTTTCCAGCAAATCAAGTCACGGTCTTGCGTGATGTGAATAACCATTCAGATAAATAAAATCAAGGACAACCAGAAAATCCTACTTGGTACGTACAAGGTTGGAGTAGGCTGATACATAATAAGCGGCGGATCTTCTCAGGATCCATCTGCACTCCCTCTGCACTGATGATATGACCTAAGTAGAGCAACTCGGTCATCCCCAAATCACATTTGGACTCCTTGGCATACAAGGACTCCCTCTCCAAAATACTGAGCACGGTCTCCAGATGAGCCAAATGCTCCTGCCAAGTCCTGTTGTAAATAAGAATGTCATCGAAGAAGACAAGTACATATCTCCTCAGCAGTGAACGGAAGACCCTGTTCATGGTGGATTGAAATGTCGCTGGCGCGTTGGTGAGCCCAAATGGCATCACCACAAACTCGAAGTGTCCACAATGACAACGGAATGCAGTCTTCTCAATGTCCTGCTCACGAACCCTGATCTGATGATATCCTAACCTTAAGTCTATCTTCGTGAAGTAGCATGCACCATGGAGCTCATCAATAAGCTCATCTATCACGGTATTGAATTTTGTTTTGATAGTCCTCTTATTGGGACTCACGTAATCTATGTACACATACAAAGGTGCCATCCTTCTTCTTCACGGAACAGAAGAAGCGAATGGTGATTTACTAGGTTGAATGTGACCCATAGCAAGTAACTCCTTGATGCGTTTTTGTGTCTCATCCTTCAACTTCTTAGGATACTGTGAGGAGTGATCCTTGTGGGCTTAAGCCTCTATAAGGCTGTTAATGCTCAATACTTTATGGAAATTCACAGTGGAATCCTTTGAAAACACCTATTTGATGTTGCTGAATGTCAGGATGATACTTTGTCTTATGCTGTCCCTCCTGTATAGGTGCCAATGTGCACTCGGCAGCCCACTCTACCATGTCATGTCGCATGAGCCTCTCCATCCGACGAAAGGAAATAGTCTTAACATTGCTGTCCCGTATGGCCTTCAGGATATGTGTCTTCCCATCGACATCAAAACGAATCTCCATGTCTTTGAGACGAAGAGTGACTTCCTCAAGGGAATGAAGCCACTTCATGCCCAAGACTAAATCGATATCCCCCATGTTCACCACGTAATAATCAGCCTTGAACTCATAGTTGTTCAAGCGCAAGGGGAGATCGTTAATCATTCGATCACACCTGAGAGTGTAACCATCTGCCACCTTAACCCTAATGCCTTCGAACTCCTCAGTTATGAGTCCGCGTTTCTCAACAAATCTAGCATCAATGAAATTGTGGGTGGCTCCTGTGTCAGAGGTGACCCTAAACTGCACCCAAAACTCACGAGAGTGAATGAACCTCTGTTTGGCCTGAATGGCGTGCCTCTGAGATAAAACTCCGACACACATGGAGGCTGCAGAAGCCTCGGCTTTGGCTCCTCGGGAACTCTCTCTCCTGTGGGAACTCCCGGATGGGCTCACCGTGACAAGCCCACATCACTGGTGTGCCCGCCCTTAGGCACTGAGGACATCTTTGGGTGCTCTGGGACTTAGTGAAACAGCTTCTAATGGTCATTGAAACCCTATCGTTAAAAGGTGAATGTTGCTAGTTGCCCTTTGAATCATTCTTAAAATCTGATTTTTCTCTGTTAAAATCTGATTTCTCTCTATTTTTATTGAAGCCCTTATTGTCCCTGAATGATGAAGTGTTTCTGGAGTTAAATCTGCTGGATGGTGCTGCCAACTCCATGCTACGCGCCTTCTTCATGGCTTCTTGTAACGAAGGAGGATCAAAGGCTTTGATTCAACCTCTCAATGGTTCCGTTAGTCCCTCCATGAAAAGCACTACAAGTCGCCTCTCTGAAATATTCGGAACCATAACCGACAATCTCTGGAAGTCACCAATGTAAGACTCCAAACTGCCACTCTGTCGCAACTGAGCCAAATCTCTGAAATAGGATTCTGGATCCTTCTTGTCAAATCGTTCCACCAACCTGCCAACAAACTCCTAATATGAGGTGATCCGATCATGCTGGAGTGTCACCATCCCGTGGTGCCACCAGTCGTAAGCTACCCCCTCAAGATGCAATGTCGCATACTTGATAGCATCTCTCTTAGCCATCGGACGCAATGTGAGGAAAGTGTCTAGCTTACTGATCCGGGCTGAGGCAGCAACGCACCTGCAGGTGAACATTGCTAGAGTGAGTCATTGGTGGCATGTGGTCATTATTCATTATCTGGGTCTCAATCACAGCAAACCTCTGTGATGTTTCTCTCCTACTAATAAAATCATCAAGGTAATCCTCTCTCGGGCATGCAGTGGTGCTGCTCACTCCCTGGATTAGCTACCCATGAAATTGTGTTGCAGACAACTCTCATATCTCTGCTACTAGCTCATCGAGATCTGTCTCCCACCCGAAAATGAGCCTGGTGGAGTGCATGCAGCGTAAAGTGAAATAGTCTGGGTGCTCTCGGGGATCACCGCATCCCCTCCCTTCTCGTCTGATGTGGTGGCGGTCTCCTCAACGTACCTAACCTGGTTGCCCTTGTAGCATGGTTGGACTGCCGGTGGCCTGCCATCATCAGGTACCCAGAACCTCTGCATCGTCGATCCCTGGGTTTGAGGAATATACATTACCTTGACCATGTTTCATTTTGAATCAAACCACCATTGCACATCGTCAAAGGCTCTCTACAGTATAATACATAGACCCAACCTTCTTAGTTTGTATAAAGTGCTAAACCCTCGGGATGGCGGGATTTGGCTGCGATACCTTTGTAGAAAACCACATTTCGTAACCACGGCTGTGTGTTGATTGTTGTTTTAATATATTTTTGGTTTTGAGTTTTTGACACATGACGTATAATGCGATTTTGCAAGAATTTGATATAAAATTCAAATAAAATCATACAACTCTGGAAATGATAGAATCTATTGAAAATGCTGATGCCAGACTATTTATTTATCTTCTGGAATGATTACAAATAAGATCCAATAACATGCAATTAAAAAGGCAACGATATTTATATTTCGATGAAAACCTGATTATTGCAGCAAGCTGAAAGAGTACATGAAATGGTATGGCTTCAATATAAATCTACTTCTCCCTCCGTCTGATGCTCAGGAAATGGTCCAGAGGTTTAGGCGCCACAAAGAATGAAGACAAAAGACCAAAAGAATGGGCGATTTTCCCAAGACAAAAGTACGGCCTAATACTGAAGAAGTATGGCCTGCAGCAATGGTACGGCTCTGTCAGAGCAGCAAATACAATTTGTATGGCTCTTTGAAATTAATGTCTAGATCTTAGAATAATATGCGCCTAGGTTTGAAGAATGCTTTCTGGCTAAAACCCAAACAAAAACTCTGAAGATGAATGCTTTGTGAACGTTCTGTGATAACTCCTGAATGAAGATATCTCTAAAAAGCAATAGATCAGCTGATATTTCTGACCTACGAATCGCAACAACGAAGATGGCTCAGATGCTCCAATGCAGCAGACAAGCTGAAACCCCTGGGCTTACGTTCCTACCCGGAAAGACTTGATCAAAATTTCAATATTCAACATAATGGCTCGAATTCCAATGAAAAACCCTTATATCTCCTCAAAAGTGCGACTTTTCTCAATTAGGTATCATTTAAATAAATTCGAACTTCTCTTTTTAATATTTCAATAGTTTCAAACTCATTTTTAATTATAAATTATAATTAAAAATGGCCCTCTTCAATGATGGTCGACCCCCTTCAGCAAATCACTTATAATATAGGCTCCGAATAATTAATATTTAATTAATCCATTAAATATTAATATCTCCCTCAAATTATGTCCGATTCACGAACCGTCTGAAGTTGGTGAAGAAGTGATCGATTCTGCTCATGACCAAACCATACTGCTAAAAATAGCAGGGGTGCTCCGCTGAGTGCCAAATACTGCTAAAAATAGCAATTCAGGCAAATGGTGTTTGAATGAGCCCGAACGAAAGCCAAGTGATAAAACTCTGACAACCGAAGCCAAGCCAAGCTCCATCAAGACCCTCTATCCATCCTATCAGCCTACAAGGGTCGCATAATAGGCTAATCATAAGCTCTGAGAGATGTCAACTGGAAGGGGAGATGACAGGAGAGGAAGAAGATAAGGGCTCGACCACTTAGACATTCCCGCTAGAGTATGGTGAATACAAAGAAAGCATGGCAGAATTGGACAAGATGCCAACCCATGAGTTTGAACGGGACAAACTCATCAAGTACGAGGAACCGACATTGAAAAAGGTAAACCTTGGTGAGCCAGAAAAGTCTAAGGAGATTCTCGTTGGTGATGATTGGGACGTTGTACTAAAGGCGATAACATTTAAAATTTTCATGAAAAATAAGGATGCCTTTGCCTGGATGTACAAGGATTTTAAGGGCATACCACTGGTGTTGTGCGTACATAGGATCCCTCTCGTATCGGGAGCCCAACACGTACGGAAGAGACCCTACAGGATGAATAAAAATTATGCCGCCAAGGTGCAAGAGGAAATTGAGAAGATGTTGGAAGCAGGCATCATTTTCAAAGTGGAGGTCAGCGAGTGGGTATCACCCATTGTCATCTCCTTGAAGAAAAATGGAGTAGATCAAGATGTGTCAACTTTTGGAGTTTGAATGCGGTGACCATCAAGGACCTGTTTCCTATCCCCTTCACCGACACAATCCTTGAAGAGGTGGCCGGGCATGAAATGTACTTGTTCTTGGACGGGTTCTCGAGCTACAACCAAATCAGTATTGTCAAGGAAGATAAATTAAAGACTACTTTTGTGGTTGAGGACGGGGTGTATGCGCACAATCGAATGCCATTCGGGTTGTGCAACGTGCCAACCACGTTCCAGAAGATAATATTTGCACATTTTCGATAAGATGTGTTTAGGCAACTTCAAAGCCTTCCTTGACGACTGGTCGATTTACAACGACAAAGAAAAGCATCTGAAGGCCCTCAGAGAGTGCATGGAGAGGTGTAGGGCAGCTCGCCTCGCATTGAACCCCAGGAAATGCAGATTCATGGTGCCACAAGGAAAGTTATTGGGACATATTGTGTGCAAGGATGGATTGAAAATTGACCCCGACAAGGTGAGAGTGATTGTACAGATGGAGGCTCCAGAGAATGTCACCGGTGTGAAGTCCTTGCTTGAGTATGTAGGGTACTACTGGAGGTTAATCAAAAATTTTGCACAAGTGTCGTACCCTCTCGACCTATTGACGAGGAAGGGACAACCCTTCATATGGGCAGAAGAACAAGAGAAGGCATTCAATGAATTGAAGGACCGGTTGATTAGCTCACCCATACTGGCATACCCGAACTAGAATAAGGAGTTCCACATACATGTGATGCCTCCAATTTCGCCATCGGAGCAACACTGGCACAAGTGGGAGCACATGGGTTGGACCCAGTATTCTTTGCGAGTCGGCTACTTTCCAGAGCAGAGAGAAACTATAGCACCACTGAACGTGAAGCGCTGGGAATGGTTTACTCCGTACAGAAATTTAGGCATTATCTGCTAGCCACGCCGTTCACCTTTTATGTGGATCGCCAAGCCTTAATGTATTTGGTGAATAAGCCGATAATTCAAGGGAGAGTGTGTAGGTGGCTACTATTGCTCCAAGAGTTCACATTCACTATCATCGTACTGCCGGGGAAGAGTCACGTGATCGTTGATCAGTTGTCAAGAATCCGATTAGGCGAACCTGCGGAAGGGGGAGTGAACGAAGACTTTCTGGATACACACCTGTTTCAGATTGTAGTACTCCCTTCATGGTATGAAAAGATTGGAGAATACTTGTCTACATCTACATTCCCGAAGGAAATGCCGCCAACAAAGAGAAGGAAGCTCGTATTGAAAAGTAAGACATTTTAGTTGATTAATGGCTTGTTGTACAAGATGGGGTCCAACCAAATCCTCTGAAGAAGTGGCATAGAAGAGGAGATACTAGGTGTACTAAAAGAAGCATATGAAGTTCTAGCTGGCGGTCACATGGGCCTGGATGCTACGGCCAGGAAAATCCTCCTAGCGGGCTTATGGTGGCCGATGGTGCACACAGATGCTTGGGAGTGGGTGTTAGGTTGCGACACCTGCCAGAGGGTAGGAAACCATTGAAGCGAGACTTTATGCCATTGTATCCGTCCCAACCTTAGGAGCTGTTCAAACGTTGGGGGTTGGATTTTGTTGGGCCATTGAAGGTGAGCCAATTACATTGGCGTCGATACATTGTGATTGCTACAAAATACCTGACGAAGTGGGCCGAGGCTGGAGCATTGGCGGATAACACAACGCAGAGTACGATACGATTCATTTACGAGCAGATAGTGACGAGGTACGGGATTCCGATCCATATTATGAGTGATCATGGGGGACACTTTGTTAACCACGCCATCCAACTGATGATGACGGAGTTTCGGATCTTCCACAACTTATCAAGTTCGTACTACCTGCGGGCCAACAGCCAAGTAGAGTCCACAAATAAGGTGTTAGTGTCAATTATTCATAAGTCATGTGGTGTAGAGGAAGCTGATTGGGAGGAGTGACTACTCGCCGTCCTGTGGGCGTACCGTACTACGTATAAGGTGACAACGGGGCACACACCCTTTCAATTGATGTACAGGCAGGAAGTGGTGGTACCGATGGAATACATAGTACCCAGCCTAAGAATAGTTGTGGAGAATCGACAGGGTGATGCGGAAAGTCTGAAGGAATGGTTGTACCAACTTAACAAATTGGATGAATGAAGGATAATGGCACAATGGGCAACGAAGAATATGCAACGGAGAAGAAAATATTGGCACGACAAACATTTCCGGCGGATGAATTTCTGGCCAGGGCAGTTGGTTTTAAAATAGAATGGTCGTAATGAAATTAAGTCGGGGAAGTTCAAAGTTCATTGGCTCGGACCGTGCAAAATTCGAGAGGTATGTGAAAATGGCTCTATAAAGCTTGAAAACTTGGATGGATCACTGCTATCAGAGGCAATCAATGGATCGAAGTTGAAGTTATATCAGGAAAGAAAAGAGGACACCATAGCCATCAATATGCTCGACTACGCTACCAGAGAAGACTGGCCCATGTAGGAGGAGGCCCCAAGAAAGCAAAGACTTGTGCTTGGGAGGCCCTGAGTACGCAGCAAAAGGAATCTGGATGGAATCAGGCATAGACCAGATTATTGAAGAAAGATTGGTAGAAAATAGAGTAGAAGGGATTGCAGTGCCTTAGGTGCACAAGCACCTGACTAATGCAGTGTTCGGGACACCCGCGCTCTTGCGACAAATGGGTGGACATTAGGGTTACGTTGCCCTGTATGAAGGCATTAAGAAGAGATACCTGGCAAAAGAGTTGGACAAGGAGGCACAAAAGGAAAAGGAAGAACAAGCAGCCAAAGAACGAAGTGAGTGCCAACCTAAGGATACTGATGGACAAGAGGATGAATGGAACGATGACCAATGGGAGGCCCACTTTGAGAAGATGGCTCCTTGTTTAAAAACGGTGATGATGACGGAGGACATGTTCGTATTGCATGTGAATGGACACATAGAAGATTTACTCAAGCAAATGAGAAGAGAAAGAAGGCAAGTGCCGAGGGTAAGGAAGATAGCAACGAAGAATGAACTTTGGAAAATAATACCCAACCCAGCTGGGACACCTACGGTGGAAGGAGAAGATGTTATGTGGTACCAGCGATACAGAGGAAGGTACATGGATGACAGTTTTAAAGGTACTGGTCCTGCTCCTTTGCTTGATAAGTGGTTTGATGTACAGTATATGGGGACATGTTGTGAAGAAGAGTGTTATAAGCAAGCCCCACATACGTGTAAATGGCATTATGCGTCTGAGTTAAAGCTTAGGGAAGGTGGCAGGGTAAGAGGAATGAAAAGAAAAGATGAAAAAGAAGAGAGTGAAAGATGGAAAAAGTCGGAAAAAATTAAAAATTGATGAGAGAAAATACGAAAAATCGAAAAATAAAGGAATATGAAAGAGAATAAGAAAAAGCAAAAAATGAAGAAAGAGGAGAGAGAAAGTGGGAGAAATAATAAAAGAAAAACAAAAATTGGGAAGAGCAAAATTGAAAAGAGAAAAAAAGAAAAATTAAAAATTATAAGAAGAGTGAAGTGGGGAAAAATAGAGAGAATTAAAAAATTGAAGGGGACAAATAAAAGAAATAACAGTTGAATGGAAATTTCAAAGGGAGACAAAGGCGAGTTATACAAAAAACCACGAGGCAATATTCTCATCAAGCATATAGTACGTTGTACGGTTGAGGTCAGGAAGGCAAAGGGGACAGAGACAGATTTGACAAGACTTCACAAGCCAAGTCAGTCGCATGAAGTAAGGAAGGGTGAAGCAAAGGAAAGAAGCTCGTACGCCCATCACATGAGGTAAAGCCGTACGACGTACGGACAAGGAAGAACCCAGGAGGAGGAAATCACGTACGACACACCAAGCGAAGCAACGTATGGATCACTGGAGGAGAGCTACGTACCAAGGAACTCATCATATGGTGCCCAAAAGAGATCATAGGCAAGTTGGAAGGGAACCTTGTACGGGTTAGAAGAAGTCTGTACGCCAGAAGACCAGCCGTACGAGTGCAAGAAGAGAAGGTTGTACGGTATCAAGAAGGGAACACAGTACGGTTTCACGTGAGAAGAAAATTAAAGTTACAAGTGCCAAGTAGACAGGGAAGGACCACATCAGAAATCAAACCACTCACTGACAAGTCTGTACGCATTGAGCAGGAGTCCATACGCACAACACTAGAGAAGGTCGTACGAAGTCAAAAGGTAGCTGAATGCATAGGGCAAGGGAAGGCTGAAATATTCCCCCTTAATTTTTTCCCAAAATTAACACACAATTCAGCAACCAAACACTGATTAGCGTTAGCCCCAAATGCAAATCAGCAAAGAAGATAACTCTAACCAAGAATGTTCACCAAGATCCCAATGTGGGCGAGGTGATAGCATATGGTCAGAGGATCGTTAGCCATAAACAGAGCTGAAAGTACAATTCATCTGTTGATGCAGGCATCCACAGGCGGTGGGAATACTCCACTTATTTTGTGGGTGAGATTATTACATTATTAAAGGCGGCAAGACAGCCATTTAAATCCTCACTTCCACTTATTAATGTGGGGGGAGTACAGTCCACACAACCACTTATTTAGTGGGGGGATACTTACAATTAAGGAAAGATGATTATTTAAACTCAACCACTCAATCGTGGGAGTATGAAATTTAAACTAATTGCAACAAATAAAATAAATAGCTGTTAGTACTACTAATCAGCTTTACAATGAATTAAACAACTGCAAATAAGAAATATATGCTTCCAAATCAATCAATGGTTAGAGTAACACTTCCTCTAACTCTTACAATACAATAATGATATAAAAATGAAGCTCAAACCAGCATTATATCAAAACTAACAAGTCTGATAAGAAACAAAGAATACAGAAAATCAGACCAGCAAGTAAGAAAATCACCATAATGGACGTAAGTCCTTCAATACAGCTCCGAAAAGCTTCAAACAACAGTCAAATGAAGCCTCCAAACATGGTGACCATCTTCCAATAAGTAATTCAAACCATAAACAGCAAACCACAGTTGGCATGAATTCCAAAGCCAGCTAGAAATGGTACAGCCTCTCAAGGAGGTCGACTTGCATCAAAAAATCCAAACTTCAATATTAAAATCTGCAAACTTGCAGACTTGGGCGCCCTTCACAGTTAAACAGCATGGGCCAGTACCCAAAATGATATAAAATTCAGAGGCTAAGCTATTAGCAGAAGTTCGCTTCAGCCATTGACATCAGTAGTACAAACAGATTATAAATCAGCAACCTGCTTGTAATTGAAATCAACATTCAAGCTCTATCCACACTCCTGAATGAAGCATGGTCTTCAGAAATCCTTTCTAGGAAGCCATAGTTTCAGGCCCAACGAAAGATGAATTTGCTAAGCTTCCCCTTAGCCAAGTTTGCTAAGCTACCTCTCAACCAGGTTTTGGATTTGGTTCAGCAGCATAACTTTGCTTTCCAAAACATATTCATTCATCATCAGCTCTTCACAAAACAACAATATATAAGTTTCAATTGGCAAATGAAACACTTCAAATTCCAAGAAGTTGAATCACTTCAACTTCCAAAAGGGATGCCATCTTTAAGCATTTACTTTTTTGAAATAATAAAACATTATTCAACTTCTCCTTTAGGCATTCATTTCCATATTGCAACAATAATGCATATATTTAAATCATTAAATGCTCAATATGACCCCTTAATGTCCCCTCTTTAAAACAACATGAAGTTATTAAGCCTAGGTGTGGGGTACAACTGAAAAACATGAAATTGACTAAGTATAAAACTCAGTCCATGGAGATAACCAAAGCCAATACCAATACTGAAACTGATGGTTTAGCAAGGTGACTTGAGCTAAACTGCTGATGATGCCACTGCCAAAATTAGACTTACTAAAAATAGCCAACTTGCTATAAATATTAAATTCACATCAAAACCAACAGTATACCAAACAAAACACTGAACTGCAAAGGATTGAACTGTTGCTAGATAGATATTGCTAAAAGATAAACTTGCTAAAAATAGCAAACTGCTATAAATAGTAAGTCTGCACAACATCCTCTGAACGCCAACTGAGCAGTATCACGACTTACTATAAATAGTAAGTGTTTCCAAATATCATTTGAGCACAAACCTTTTACATGCAAACCCTCAAAAAAGCATTTGAAAGAGGAAACCCTAATTTTCTGCTTCAACTTAGCCTACGGATTTCCGGAAATAGGCTAAATCCAAATGAAGAGCGTAGGGCTAAAATGAGGACATTACAAAGGCTGTACGGTTTGGAAAAGGAGAAGCTGTACTAAGTGTCGACTTGAACAAGAGAAGACGTCAGAAGAGGGAGTCAAACGTCGTACCAGTTGCTAGCAAGCATCACTAGTATGAAAATTGGAGTGCCGTACCAAACATCAACCGAGCCTAGCAATTAAAGTCAGTTACATCAAAATCAGTGCGAAAGATAACGATCGTACCAAAAGTCGACTGGGGTTTTAAAATAACTAGAAACGTCATTTTCAAGCATTGTTGCTTTCACAGGAGAAGGATGGATGCCAGCACAAGTGTTAAAGGAAAGAAAATAATACTTAAACCCAAGGTGGCTGGAGGCAAGTTAGATAAGGGAAAAGCTGACAATGTGACTGCAAATTCGCTGACATGGGAGAGTCTCACAGGCATAGAGTGCAAGACATGGTGGCAGGAGACCTCACCCGACTATCCCATCAAGCGAGCACTGGCGGCAACACAAGTTGATAAGGTAGCACAATGTCCTGTTTTCAATGCCAGGGATTTTGAAGAGTATTTAAAAGATATTGTTGCAAATTACAATCAGCACAAACATAGGAGCATAATTGAATATGAAGGATTTCTAGTGACTGTGGTTTTCTATCCGTCAGACTTCAAGAGAGTGTTTGGCATACCTGCGTCTAGGCAGGTGGTTGCCAAACCGAGTACGAAAATGACTGCGCAACAAAAAGAAATGATTATCAAAAGAATTTGTAGGCCTGATATCATGAGAAGGAAACGATTTGGAGTGCAGGGGCTCGAGGATTGGGAAAACATATGTTGGTGAATGCCGATTGGAAATGTATTATGGATCTTAGCGAATGCAAGTTGACAGGCGCCAGTAGAGCCTCAGATATAGCAACCTGGATAGTTGACTACATGTTCGGGCTGAGTGTGGGAAGGGTTTACAACTGGGCGCTATATCTATCAGAAAGGATTAGAGAATTTTTGGAATGCAAACACAAGGCATTCTATATGACCTAGCATCTCATAGCCCTATTCTTGGGTGCCGTCTACAATCAGGTGCCGAGGGAAATTGGGAAGATTACAGCCAGTGAAGAATTGTGACCGTTCATGGCCGACAGTTTTCAGATGGACGAATCTGGACATTGGAGGCATAGCAGAAGAGCCGGAGACGGTGAGGAGAAAGAGGAAACAGGCGGGTAGCGAAGATTATGAACAGTTAGCACTTTCCTCATCTGCCGCTAGTACCTCACCAGTTGGAGTCTACTCAATAGATGTTAGTTCCCGAGTGATGGTACTAGCCGAACAAGAGTTAGGGGAGGAGGTCGTTGAAGGTGGCGCAGTTTAAGGAACACGAGCAGTAGAACAACAGGAATTGGATGAAGGCAGTGTTGCACCAACAGAGCAACAATATGATCAACAAAAGGAGGGGTGGTGGAGGATACAACACCAGATAACACAATGGGTGAGTCTGACGCATTGGCATCACGAGGAGGGACACTTCAGGCAGATGGTGTAGATGGATGGTTGAGGCAAATGGGGACCCTTATTTGAGAGGAAGACATCTCCCCCATACGCTCGCCTGGACTGATGGAGATGGAGATAGGGAGAGAGGCTGCACCAGCCGGGAGCACCCAGCCGATGGGGGTAGCAGGGAGTACACAACCAGTCGCTGAGCACCCAACAGTGGAGCAGGGAGAGATGGCACATCAGGTGATACACATTGTGTAAGACGAGGAGCCCCATGTTAGACCACAAATGGCTGTACCTGTAGCCCTGTGGACTGATGGGGAATCTAGTGAATCTAATGATAATGATGCATCAGAGGGGAATGCTGTGATAATTCCCAAACCGGATTGAGAGGACCCAATAGGTATGATTGAGAGGTATATCCACAGCCTGGAGCCTATTGTGTTGGTCATCAAGGAAGTGTTAGAAATTGCAAAGACACTGCACTGAAACTACTCGCCCATAGCTGAGCGTGAGGCACAACGGATCATCTAGTTTATGAATTCGGAGAGTGGTAGAGAGTTCAACAGTATATTCACAGGTGATTGGTTAGCAGGGAAGACACCAGAGATGATGGCCGCTTGGTTTCCTAAGAGGCCAACTTTTCATGGGAAAGACAATAAGCTGGTGGCTCAGCTCTTTGAAATGGAGACAATGTACTGGACACTATTTTTGGCATGTAGGGTGTATGAGATGCATTTGGACAAAATGACTTGAGAAAGCGGAATAGGCCATCGCACTCTCTCGCAAAATCCAGGCCAAAGCAAAGTCCTTCAAGAAGTAACTGCAAGAGCTCACTCGCCTGTTGGAGGAAGAGAAATTGAAAGTGATCATTCGAGATGCAGGCATACAAGATATGGAGAGGAGGATGAAAGCACTTGAGGAGGAGATGGCCCAACACTTGGCAGAAAAGGACAGGTTCAGGGGATTATCTGCTAGTGTATGGGATGATTCATTCAGGTTAAGGGGATTATCTCCTAGTGTATGAGATGATTCATTTAGGTTCAGGGGATTAGTGGATGGACAACGATGTATTGCCATGCTCGACACCGGAGCCACACACAATTTTATTGATGAGAGTTTTGTCAGTAGATGCAAACTTCGGGTAGAAGACTTCGCTGGATTCAGAGTTCGGGTGGCAGATGGATATACCCTCACTTGCACTCGACGAATTTGTAATCTCACCCTCATGCTGAATGATTATGAGTTGCAGGCATTTTTATGTGGTCAACTTGGGTGGGATGGATTTAGTGTTGGGTATGAGATGGCTTCAGGACATTAGTGTGTTCACCTTCAACTTGCCTAAAATGGAGATGAGATTTGAGATACAGGGCAAGAAATATGTGTTGAGGGGGATTACAGATGGGAGCCTACGCTCTATCTCTATCGTTAATGGGAAGAGTGAGAAGGTAGAGGAGGATTTTGTGTAGATTGGGCATAGTTTTGGATCCTACTCTCTTGACCCTAGTCTTGAGATGAGTAATGATAGTGTTTGGGATCCTACCTGTGCACTGGGATTTCAGACTCAGCTCACAGAGGAGTTTCACAGTGTGTACACGATGCAGAGTGCATACAGCTTCATGTTTGACCCACATGTACACGATTTGTTTCAGGTGCACAGTTCTAGTATGCACGTGTTAGATATGTTGGATGACAGTATATCTCGTGCAGTTTTAGGGGGCAAGTGTTGCTTGCAGTTTGACTTGCTTCCTCATGAGTTTCTTGGTCCTATGACAAATAGTGCTGAGGTTGACAGGAGATGGCTCGTTATTTCAATTGATCAGTTGTGGGAGTTGCAGGAGTTAGTTGTGGCTAGCAGGGACATTACCTAGCACTACCCTTGGGATCCAGGTGGTGTGGTGTGTCTTTGTTGCGGAGATTGCTTGGGGACAAACAATTTCAAGGAGGGCGGATTGTAATGTCCCCCTTTTTGCTTGATATTGTTTATTGAGGAGTGAGCCTATTATTTTGACCCTTGTAGGCTGACAGATGGGGATAGAGGGTCCTTTTTGGCAGTTACCCGGAATTGTGGGACATTACTCCATCAGTTGATTCAGGTTTGGGCCTTTGCAGTTTCTTACAGAGTATTATTCAGGCACTTACTATTTATAGTAAGTCAGACAATCAGGGGTTACCTATTCTGGCAGGGCACTTGGCTTATTTGGCTATCTCAGTTCCGACCCAGTTTGGCAATTTGTTGAGCAAACAGAGAATATTGAAGCATTTAATGATAATTAAATGATTATTATTATTATGACTTTATATTATAAAGTCACTTAAGGGAAATATTAAATTAATTAAATGGCCTATTATAAAGTATTTTATGACTTTATAATAAAGGAACGATATTATTATTAAATGAGTATTTATTACTTATTTATAAAAGGACGCCATTTATTAATTAAAGAGCCTAAGTCAAAAAGGGCGAATTTAATATCATTTAATGTTTATTTAATTGCTTTTTTGAGAGGGTCGAACTTATTGAAGAGAGTATTTATTTCTCAAAGGACAAATAGAATCAAGCATACTGAGGTTTTGAAAGATCAACTGAAGATTGCTGAATAGAGTGACCTCATACAGGAGTCATAATTGTGCTGAAAGTGAAAGATTTACATCGGGGTTTGAGTCGATTTATTATAGAAGAGTACAGATTGAATGAGGATCCATTTTGATTGTTTCTGGCACTCTTTTCCTTCAGCTGTACTTAGCATTTTTTGCTGCTGCCAGGCCATACCATTTTCCTAGCAGCAAGGACGTCATTTTGCACAAGAAGCCAAATGCCTCTCCTTTTAGTCTCCAATCTGCTCTAGAGGTGACGCCTTGGCTAGAGGAGTTTGAATCTAGCGAATTTCTGAGGGAGAAATAAGATCTTCAAGCTAGCCTTACAATTATTTGCTTTATTCAGGCGGCTACAAGCTTATTCAAGTTCCTTGAATAAAAATAGCTTGCCTTTTTTATTTGCATCTTATTATTTCAGCTATGTAATCATTCTTCCGATACAATAAAATCATTTACTATTAGTTTATAAGTTGATTTACTCTAGATTTCCATTCTTGAATTTATTACATATTTGAGAATTGTGCTATGCAAAAATTGCTCAAGACTTTATATTGCAAAAATCAGAAAAGAAATGCAAAACATTAAACAAACCAGCGAAACAAAAAACCCATTTCATTAATTGGCATCAGTTGGGGGTTGAGAGACACCAGGTCTCTTACAATGGTATCAGAGCACAGTTTTCTTGCCATCCTGTGCTTTTCAGATGTAATTCCATGAGTAGAGGTATCATTTTCTACACTAAGGGTAGAGGAACAGGTAAAGAAGATTGGACAGGTCCAGCAGTTCCGGAAGGTGAGACAGCATCAGGGATTTTGGGCATACACAGATCCAGTTCTAGCAGTAGTGAGAAACAATATCACCACTTTGATGGCAGATAGGGAGGTTCTGGGAGAGACCCCTAGGGATTCAGGAAAGGAACATGCTAGTGCAGAGATCCTGGAGACAGAGTACAGACGAAGGTATGATAACATGATGGACATGATGTCTCAGTTTATGGGCACGATGAGACAAAATACTCCACACCAGTATGTCTTTCAGAGAGGGTAGACGAGTGGGATTGCAGGAGTAGATCAACCACAGGCTGCAACACAACAACAGTCTGTTGGATCTCAGTTGTGTTTATGGTTTGTCCTTGATGACAAAATCTCTGATCCTTATGATTTATAATGGCACTTCTTTGATGTCTCTTGGCTATTACAGAAAGTTATTTGTTATGCTTTAATTTCATGGTGATGAGAATTCTGGTTCAACTTATGAATGCTATCTCTTTGACTGACAGAGTTTGGAAGATAGTTTCTTTGTCAGGATGGTTCTTTTTGCATATCACAGGTATTGGTTGTTTCTCATTCGGGCTTACACATATCGGCATGAGTATGGCAGGGTCTCCCCAATCCACTTTGAAATGTCTGAGTTGCCTATCGGCAAGACATTTCAGATGTCATGGCGAGTGAATTTACCTTACAGGCTGCTTTCGGCAAGACTTGTCTTTGGTTTTGGCGATAGAATGTGTTCTCTATCCGCATATGTTATACCGTCGGAATAAGGTCTTATCGATTTCCTCATGTTACCCCGACCCGCTTCAGAATGAGCATATCGGCAAAGGAAATCATCCTCGGGGTAATGTCATAGCGAGTCTTTCTTGTTTTACCGACTCGTGCTCAAAAGGTTTTACTTTTATCTATTTTTCGGGAGGAGTCTCACCGAACTGCTCTTTGAGAGAACTTTGGCCAAACTGAGCAGTATCGGGCTAAGGTCTTGGCGATTTCACTTGGTCTCACCAACTAGTGCTTATGGAATTTCATCGGCGAAAGTTGTGGCGTCGTTATATGGTCTTGGCGAATTCGATTTGTTACACCGACCGAAAACATGAAGGTAGTCTCTTCGGCAAGAGCTAAGGTTTTCGGCGAGAGGTCTCGGCGAGTGACCTCCAGTCTCGCCGATGGAACACAAAAGAACTTTGTCGGCATAGGATCTATCCTATCTTAGCGACTCAGTGAATAAAGTTTTTTCGGTATGTCAAAGCTTTTTCTGCAAGAGGTCTCCCCGAAGATTGTATGTTACAGCGACATCACACAAGGGATTTCTATCAAAGGCTCATCGGTGTGAGATTGATACTGTCTTGGTGATCTAGGGTGAGCTCGGGATGTTTCGGCAAAACAAGGGGCAGTCTATATAGTGTCTCCCCGACTATGTATAGTCTTGGCGATTTGGAAATGACAAAGGCCTTCGGCATAGGTATTGAATTGTCACGGCGACAATGTGTATCAAGTGACTCTCGGCAAAACATTATGAAGTCTTCAAGAGGTCTCTCCGATATCATTTTGTTACAGCGATAGTGAATGAAACTAAAGGGCATCTCGGTAAGAAGTTTCCTCATGTCTCAGCGAAAGAATGATATACTAAGGAAGACCATCGGCGTAGCATGTTGTATTCGATATGTCTTCTTTCCGAATTTGATGTGTCACAGCAAAAGCGAATTGAATGTCTGGCAACGTTAAAGTTTCCTTTGGCATAACGTGTCATCGATGGAAATAAAAAGGTTTAGGGCAAACATTTTGAGCTTATTCTTTTTGGCTGGGTATCGAACCCTAGCCTGGCCGCCATTATGAGTGTTTGCGTTTCTGTTGTTGCTGACTGTAACGGTTCTTACAGAGGTTTATGGAAGGTTTATTTGGTGCATTTCTGACTGGAAGCTCGATAGTGGATAATGGAGCCATGGGAGTTACAGATCTGTCTGGTATTTTTATTTATGCGTTTCATACTACGCATATTAACTTATTATCACAATTTTTCTTTAACTGCTCTCTGCATCTCTATGACAAATGATGCCCTGACTGAGTATTGTCTTTCATACATTAGATGTTATGATTTTCTGTGGTGGGCAGTTGTGCGTTTTATGCAGAGAAATGATCTCACATGTTTTAGATTTGTTGAGAACGACTCTTAGCTGGGTTGGTTGTTCTGCCGTTACTCTTGAAGACAGTTACCTATCTGGCATGTAAATCAAGATGTATATATAGAAGCAGAAAACTTAGTTTTCTGTTCGACTGTTGATGTATTTTTGAGATTATCATTCCTTGGCTGTATAAAAATATATGGATAAAACTCTGCAATAAAATATGTATAATAAGATGCAGAGATTGTGAGTTTCTTCTCTATGAGGTATTTTATGGATTCAGTTATTGAATCTTTAAGGTATTATGTATATGAGAAAACAGAGAGATATGTGCTTATCTGAAAACAGAGAAACCCTCTGAATCATTACAACTGTTCAAAACATAATTTGAGGGGTTGGTACTCCTTGAGATAGATATCTCTAAATGAGGGGTTGGTGCTCCTTGAGTGGGTGCTCAAAAATCATCCTATAAGGCATTGTGAATAGTTGATTATAAGATTAAGCTAGGAAGGCATTTAGGGAGTGGTTTTTATACCCCAGGAGGGTTTTCCACTCGGCAAAATATTGTGCCTCTTTGTTCTTCCTCGTATTCTTCGGCTTTTACTATGCTATTGTTGTTTCTGCTCAATCGCTGAGTTATTACTTTTCCTCAATTATGTTTATGAATGATTACATTCAACTCATGAATGCATTAATTAGAGTAATATTGAGAACAAATCTGTGATATGTTTTGAAGTTTTTGAAAAATTGGTCAAATCTATTAAGACATTGATTCACCCCCCCTCTTAGTGTCATTTTAACTCCAACAGGAGATGGTGGGAAAGAGGAAGCGAGGGGTGGGAGAGAGTGGGAGGGAGAGAGTGGGAGGGTGGGAAGGGTAGGAGAGAGGGTGGGAGAGTGAGAGGGTGGGAGATGGCGAGAGAGTGGGAGAGTGTTGGAGAGAGTGGGAGAGAGTGTTAGCTCTCAAAAACGCAGGCGAAAAGCCTTAAGAGGTTGCCAATATCTTGGTACGTTTCAGGGTAACAGACAAAGTCAAAATATTTATACCTTCTACTCTTCAGGTGCTGCTAGACCTAAGCGGGTGTACCTATATGAGTGAGGCAGACTTGACTTGCTTATTTCTCTTGAAATGTTTTTCCCACAATGGCAAGTGGGAGTGGACAAATGAAATCAAATTTGGTATAAATTGTATAGCAATATTAAAGAATAAATCCTAATATGTTCATTTAACAAATGTGAAAAATATGAATGAAACTAAATGGTGAAAAATGCAGAGACTAGTGCCTTATTGGGTATGCGGAGTCAAATGAAATCTAAATGGGCAACTTCTTTCTAGAAAACACTCAAACTTTTTGGCATATGTTTCTGTTTATAACTTGTATAAACATGCAAGACTGTAACTACCAAGTTCTTCTTACTGATCTAGATGAATTTCCCTAATTATTGTGATCAATTAAAAGGATTTAATCTTTTCTTGAAAGAACCAACCAATCAACCACACAGATACAACAAATGTGCACTGATAAACTGAATATAAACTTGTTACATCAATTTAAATAACCAGAAAGCATCAATCTTGGAGACAACTTTAGTAATACTTTCAATAAGCACAACAGACAATTGACACTAGAAATACGCTGCCATATCAACTGATTCTCATTAATATCTCCATTTTGAAATCATACATCGTAGTCTCTATTCTGTGAAAATTCTTTTCCTATCCTATCTACTTATTCTATCTACTATTCTATTCCCTCTCTTCATAATCGAAGATGGATATTTATACATCAGTATTTGAAAATACACGTTGTTTCGTATTCAAGTGTTGGTGATCAGTTGAATTTGGGATTTTGTTAACACTCGTTGAACACCTGCCGAGACATCCTATAGTCATACCGAAGTCCAATGTCTCATCGACAGTCATCCCTTTGGTCTTTATGTATCATTATGACAAATCTGAGTCGAGGAGATGTCTCATAGATTACATTATGTGTTACCGATATACCCCATGATATTTTCTAGTCGTTGAGACTCAATCACTTTCTCACCGATGAAGCAACATTTTGATGTGACATATTGAGTTGGTAGGACTATATAACTTCATTATGATAATCTTTTGATAGAGTCCCTTTTGCTTTGTCGGCAAGACCCGATGTACTCGCTAAGATCTCACTCTGATACCATTTAATCTGGTCGCTAAGTCTTTCAGTGCGCTAGTCAGTGAGACAAAATGCGTTCGGCAAGACCTCATACTGAAGACATTTGGTTTGGCCAAAATGTTTACTCGGGCACCAATCGGTATGACAATATGATTTCGCTATGACTCCTCCCGATGAAAGATTTCTCGTTGATATGTTCCTTCTGTCGCCGGTTGGTAAGACATAATGCAATTGGTAAGACCTCATCCCGACAATAGCCATCTTGCCGATGTGATTCCTCTACCACCAAAACAATGCGTTGTGTCCTGCCGATAGGTGCCTGTAGATGAATTCCAATCGGTGTGACTTTAAAGAAGTCTTCCCGATAGACTACATTAGATGTATATTGACAAAAGAAAGCACTATGGATTGGGAGACCCTCATCAATTCATGTTGATAAGAATTATACTATGAGATATTCAAGACTTGATGGATTTTATAGGAAGCACATGGCAAAATATGAGCAAAATGTTGTGAAGAGAGGATTTTGTGCTTATGGTAAGGACTCATTCAAAAACTCATGGGTATGAACAACTTATAAAATTTTAGAATTTTATAGTTCTAATAGAGAGTCAGAGAGTGTGGGAGAGGGTGGGAGAGAGAGGGAGAGAGAGGGAGAGTGGGAGAGTGGGAGAGAGGGTGGGAG